>CM023612.1:25191602-25294102 GCA_013358685.1 Antennarius maculatus
CACTCGGGCCTGGGCGCACCAGGTGAGGTTTGGTTTGGTCACATGGTGTCCGGCTGGGGCGGAGCCTCCATCTCTAAACCTGTTGCAGCATGAATGGGTTAGCAGGAATGCTACGTGGGGGACGCTCCGTCCGGCGAAGCGGTGGGTTTAATGAAGAGCCCGTGAGGACGGAGAGCGGCGCTCTTTGAGGACGGCTCTCGCTCTTCATCCTCCTCTTCCTCCTCTGACCGAACCAGTTTGTCTCCAGCCGTATAAACTTTTAATGACCTCACTGCTCTCTTAGAAAATAATGATGTTCAGCGAGCGTGAGCCGCCGCGTTCCTCGCCCGACAAACATTTTCAAACGGCGGTTTGAAGACGGGACTTCAATCTGCAGGCCGTCACTCGCTCCCTGATCGGCGTGGTGGTGCAGCGTGTGAACCGACGGGAGGCGACACGGGCCGGTAATAAAGACCTGCTGATGTTTAAAAATGAAAAAAGACCCACGGAAACCTGGGCGACACCCAAACAAATCATTGTTTTTAGTGAAGAAATGTGAGTTCAGTGGTATTTTTATGCTTTATAAAACATTTATGTCTGAATTTTGGGGGCTTGGAACGGATTAGGGCGTTTGAATGGAAAACGCGTCTCTACTTATGAAATTTTCTACTTACGAAATTTCTTCCAGAACCCATTAATTTCGTAAGTAGAGGCACCGCTGCAAATGCAAACATTTACAATCATCGACAAGCAAAGGAGAATGAAATCAACCTCCTGCGACTCCAGCCGTGTTTAAAACCCACTGAGCGTGGTGTGGATCCACACACACAAATGGCGTTGGAGGCGTCTTGGCAGAGAGACAGAGGAAGTAGTTAACAGAATAATAAAACCGCAGCCGATGACGGCGGCGACAGCCGCTCTCTGTTGGGCGTGTGGGTGGGTTTGTGCCTACAGCTAAATGAGGAGGAATGACGAGTCAGAACGGCACTTTTTCAGCGTTCTGGAGCATCGTAGCATCGCTGCTGCTGCCAGCTCCACGAACGCAATCCAGTGCCGGGATGAAAATGAAGCTCCGCGGTGATGATGTTTGCTTCTCACACGTTTGTCCAGCCTTTAAAGTTCACTACTGGATTCTCTCCTTGTCTTCTTTTGTCTCAGACAATCCATCAGCCTCTCCAGGCGATGTCTCCACCTGCTGATGGGTGCTTTGTTCTCACGCAGGTGAAGGAGGAACCTGTGGAGGGGATGATGAGGGGCGGGTCAGAGAGGTCAAGCGAAGAAAATGGGTGGTATGATACAAGATGGAAAGAGAAGAGAGATATGAAAGAAGAAGAAACAGACTCCATGACAGCCAGGTTACATTAAGTGGGACGGAGATGGAAAACGTTTGGATGGAGTGGGCGTTCAGAGAAGCGTGGGACCGTTCAGTCATCGCCCCAACGGATGGGTGTGATGAGTGACATGATGGGCGAGCCCATCGGGATGAGGTGGAGGAGCTGCATCAGCATCCAGGAGCCAGACGGTCCGCAGAACCCTGCCAGAACCCAACTGGACCGGAAGGAAAGAACATTTACAAGGAGGAAACGACTTGAGTCTGCGCCAAATCAGCGAGCCCCACCCCCACCCCCACCACATCGGTCATTGGGTCCAATCTTAAGAAAAATCTTGAACGGCAGAATTCATGTTACCCCCAGAAAGTAGTGCAATCCCTGGGATGCGCTTCAAGAAACATTTGTGCATTCCAACATGACGTTTATGCATCCCAAAAGTAATAACGGAAGATACGGTAGAAGCGCACACAATTTTTTAAATATAATTTAATACAAAAAAAATTAATTAAAAATTTATCATTTAAAATTTAAATTAATATTTAAAAATTGGGATTGAGTTTTGCCAATAGTACAATATAAAAACTAAACAAATTTTATGTTTTTATTAATAACATCATAACTGATTAAAAAGAAAAACAATTACTTATATTATAATTATATATTAGTCTTATTAAAACAGTTTTATGAATAAAATAGGATGTCTTTTTTTTTTGAGAAACTGGCGTGGGATACACGCTGTCTGACGATCGTACGTCCCGGTAAAAAAATATGCGTCACAGACGCAAGGAGGAACGCAAACGAGAACACTAGATGGCGCTGTAAAGGTCAGTCTTTGCACAACAACTAGGCTTTATAGCAAAAAAAGAACTTGAGTGGAATTAAAACACATCAATCTAATTCACATTGGAGCACAGATGGTCTTCACCACTGGGGTTCTGGCTAGTTTCTGGATGCGTGGGCAAATGATTTAATCTGCATGTATAGACCGCAGTGCTGTAGTGGGATCTATACGTCACGCACAGAGGTGATCAGATGCACGTTTTTGCTCCAGGGCCCCTGAAAGCAAAATAAAGCTGTACAATAAGGTCTGTATATTAGTTTGTCAGGGCATGAATAAATAATTAAAGCCGGTTATAATAAAATCATACAGATGTTTTTACATACACAACTTAAACCAGTTGTCTGATGTAACATAACTCTTACATTAAATCTCATTATATTATATATCTCATTATATTGCCAAAAACATTCAATGACAAAATAAAAATCACGTCGCCGCTGAAAGAAAACACCGCAAGAGGCTTCATTAGGGAGGATCTGAACCGATGATGTGCCGCTCTGGACCACAGCCAAAGGCTTTCAGAGGAAAAGCATCTAATAATTAAATCAGACGTGTTTTTCTTAGTAAACTAGCTGAGTGGGAATAACTGAGCTAAAACGCTGCTTCCAGAATGAAACGTCCGTTTTTCTGTGGTCCAGAATATATCTTGTGTCTCCTGGAAAAGATCATGAGAGGTTGAGGTCATCTTCTCCAGAGTGTGTGTCCACATCAGCATCTACCACCAGGTGAGGGGGCGGTAAAGGTCAGGGGGGCGGTAAAGTGACAGACAGCTCCTTCATGGTTTGCCTCCAATGAGAAACTAATAAAGGGGACGGTACCTTGCTCAAGGGCGCCTCAGCAATGCTCAGGAGGTGAACTGACACCTCACACTGTCAGTTCCCACTCCAAAATTTTGGGTCTTGAGCCGTCGACCCTCCAGTCCCCAGTCTAAGACGTAGTGGACTGAGTTACTGCTCCCCCAATCCTTTTTTACTTTCATTACAAGTGGACCAGGGCCGACCGACTGAACACAGACTTCATGATAGCTTTTTGCTACGTGTGGGACCTGTTCCTGGTCAACTGCAGGTACAAATTCATCCCCAGTGATTGTGTGACAGTGGACCAACAACTTGGAGAAAACATTGTCCTTCAGTCGCGCAGTGGATTCAGACACACAGGTCACAACATCACCACGGACATCTTCTTCACCAGCGTCCCTCTTGCAGAACATCTCCTGGAGGAAGGTCTGACTATTGTGGGAACTTTGCGACAGAACAAGCAGACGTTCCTCCGGTCATGAAGGCTTCCAGGTCCAGAGAGGTCCACAGCACCGAATCTTGGTTCAGTGTCAACATGACCATGATCGGCTACGTAAGAAAGAAGGGAAAGGCTGTTGTGCTGCTTAGCAAAATGCACCACAGCAGGACGGTGGATGAAACCAGCCCACAGAAAAAGCCAGAAGCGATCCTCCTGGATATGATGGACCAGAAGGTTGGAAACTACACCTGTACACACCAGACCCAGAGATTGCCCAACGTGCTCTGGTATAACATGATTGACTTCTGAATGCCTATACACCTTTCAGGGCTCAGCACCTTGAGCTTTACACAGGTGTCACCCAAGGAAGAAGACAATTCCTCTTGGACCTCTCAATGGAAGTTTTAACACCTCACATTTTTATTGGTGTCACTTTGGGGGGGGGGTAGTTATACAAAAACTGGTAATTCTTAAAATTAAGAAATTAAAATTCATTCTTAAAATGCAAATGGCCTCATGTCACAAACATGTTTCATGAACAACACCTGGAATACGAACACATGACTACTCTTTGTCTGAAAGAGTTTTACAACCAGAAGAACAACTAATCTATTGTAGAAACGCGTCGTTTTTAGTTGGGGTTACTTTTGAGCCCGCTTGTGGAACAGCGGGGGTATAACTTGTGCATGGAACGGTTAACGTATTGAGGCAGCTGATTGGTCGCCGGTCACTTCTTCTTGGATCCTTTGCCTTTGGTGCCGCCGGCGGCTCCCTGCTGGACCTGTTGCATCAGCGACTGGTAACCGGCCACACCGCCTGGAAACAAAAGAGACGCCATGACGACCAGACGGAGGGGGACATCTCTGCCTCAAAGAGAACCAGTGGCGAGTGGGCAGGGCCTCACCCATGTGTTGCAGGGCGCGGGGGTCCATCATTTTGAGCCCCTGGTTGAGTTTGGTCATCTGAGACGGGTTCACGCCCTTCGACATGTCTCCTCCTGAAAGGCACCAGACGGGTCACACGTCCTCACATCCGCCCTACAGGAAGCTCCGCCCCCAACCCAAACCACACCCCCCTTACCCTTAAAGACTCCCTTGGTGCCCCCCATCTTCTTGTACGCCTTGGCGTACCTGTTGTACGTCGCCAGCAGCTCATGGACGTCTGCCATCTCCGAGCCCGACCCCCGAGCGACCCTCTGGATCCGACCGGGCTGCTTGTTGAACAGCTTGGCTCCTTCTTCACTGTCCAGCTCTGGAGACCAGGAGGAGACACGGACCAGTGAGGAGCAGCGAAGAAGAAGAAGAAGAGGAGACACGGACCAGTGAGGAGCAGCGAAGAAGAAGAAGAAGAGGAGACACGGACCAGTGAGGAGCAGCGAAGAAGAAGAAGAGGAGACACGGACCAATGAGGAGCAGCGAAGAAGAAGAAGAGGAGACACGGACCAGTGAGGAGCAGCGAAGAAGAAGAAGATGAGGAGACACGGACCAGTGAGGAGCAGCGAAGAAGAATAAGAAGAGGAGACACGGACCAGTGAGGAGCAGCGAAGAAGAAGAAGAAGAAGTGTGTGTGTGTGTGTGTGTGTGTGTGTGTGTGTGTGTGTGTGTGTGTGTGTGTTACCGTGGTTGTTCATGCTGTCCATCATGACGAGCATTCTCTTTATTTTCTTCTGACAATCCTCTTCATTCATGCCATCTGGACCGAACCCTGGAATCATCCCCTGAACGCATCGCAGACACACAAATGCATCACAGCTATTTGAAACAAGTACACACACACACACACACACACACACACACACGTATGTATGACAGCGATGAAGAAGTCATGTGACCCGGGTGTTTACCAGGATGTGTGTGACCGATCCCATGCTCCTGAAGGACTGGAACTGCTCGTACATGTCTCTCAATGTGAACGAACCTGGAGGTCAGAGGTCACAGGTCAGTGATCTTACCCACAATGCACTGCACGTTCACTGACGGCGGCGTCCAGCTTCCGGTTGTCACCTTTCTTCAGGGTGTCGGCCAGCTTCAGCTCGTTCGCCGTGTCGACCAAACCCTCGATGTCGCCCATTCCTGATGGTGACAAGAGAAGTTACGACAGGTTTCCATGGAAACGCCTCAGGCCACGCCCAGTTACTCCAGACGTCGCCGACCACGAAGACGTTACCGAGCAGTTTGTTGATGAAGGGCTTGGTCTTGAAGGGCTCCAGGTCGCCCAGGTGTTCTCCGGTTCCGATGAAGATGACGGGGCTCCTGGTGGCGGCCACACTGACGGGAAGCATCGAATGACGTCACTCAACGAGAACGGCGAGCGGTCAACGACCAAACGTCAACACAACGCCGACACGGGAGAAAGGGCGGCGGCCTCACGCGCTCAGAGCTCCTCCTCCTTTGGCGTGGCCGTCCAGTTTGGTGATGATCACCGACGCCACGTCCACTTTGTCTTTAAAGGCTTTGACTTGGGACTCGCAGGCCTGGCCGATGGACGCGTCCATCACGTAAACGATGTTGTCTGGTTTCTATGGAAACAGTCACAGGTCAACACGACACCTGTGCTCCTGGAGGTGAGAGCTGCCGCTCTGAGGCGGTGCGTTCAGGGACTGACCACGGCGGAGGACAGCTGCAGCATCTCCTCCAACAGCGCCTCCTCCTGTTTGTGTCGGCCGCTCGTGTCCACGACGATGATCTCGAACTTCTCCGCCTTGAACTTGTCCACGCCCTCTGTGGCGATCACCACCGGGTCCGTCTCCGTGTCACTGAACACAACGCCAAGGAGCCACCGTCACACAACAGCCAGGGCCACGCCCATCCAGGTAGAACTCACCTGCCGTAGAACGGGATTCTGGCTTTGGTGGCGTTCTGTTTCAGCTGGTCGAAGGCGCCTGAGAGACGAGAGGAGGAGCCTCAGAGACGGACGACCAGGAAGGAGGTCAGGGGTCAGACTCTGAGGCTCCAGGAGAAGACAGGGAGGAAAACACCTGACGCAGACCAGGTGAGACGGGCGTGACGGGTGGTAGGTGTGTGAGGTGTGTGTGAAGTGTCATAGGTGTGTGTGAAGTGTCATAGGTGTGTGTGAAGTGTCGTAGGTGTGTGTGAAGTGTCATAGGTGTGTGTGAAGTGTCGTAGGTGTGTGTGAAGTGTCCTAGGTGTGTGAGGTGTCGTAGGTGTGTGTGAGGTGTCGTAGGTGTGTGTGAAGTGTCATAGGTGTGTGAAGTGTCATAGGTGTGTGTGAAGTGTCCTAGGTGTGTGAGGTGTGTGTGAGGTGTCATAGGTGTGTGTGAAGTGTCCTAGGTGTGTGAGGTGTCGTAGGTGTGTGTGAAGTGTCCTAGGTGTGTGTGAAGTGTCGTAGATGTGTGTGAAGTGTCGTAGGTATGTGAAGTGTCATAGGTGTGTGAAGTGTCATAGGTGTGTGTGAAGTGTCCTAGGTGTGTGTGAAGTGTCGTAGATGTGTGTGAAGTGTCGTAGGTATGTGAAGTGTCATAGGTGTGTGTGAAGTGTTGTAGGTGTGTGAAGTGTTGTAGGTGTGTGAAGTGTCATTGGTGTGTGTGAAGTGTCATTGGTGTGTGTGAAGTGTCATAGGTGTGTGTGAAGTGTCGTAGATGTGTGTGAAGTGTCGTAGGTATGTGAAGTGTCATAGGTGTGTGTGAAGTGTCGTAGGTGTGTGTGAAGTGTCCTAGGTGTGTGAGGTGTCGTAGGTGTGTGTGAAGTGTCCTAGGTGTGTGAGGTGTCGTAGGTGTTTGTGAAGTGTCCTAGGTGTGTGAGGTGTCAAAGGTGTGTGTGAAGTGTCATAGGTGTGTGTGAAGTGTCGTAGGTGTGTGAAGTGTCATAGGTGTGTGTGAAGTGTCCTAGGTGTGTGAGGTGTCATAGGTGTGTGTGAAGTGTCATAGGTGTGTGTGAAGTGTCATAGGTGTGTGTGAAGTGTCATTGGTGTGTGTGAGGTGTCATAGGTGTGTGTGAAGTGTCGTAGGTGTGTGAAGTGTCATAGGTGTGTGTGAAGTGTCATAGGTGTGTGAAGTGTCATAGATGTGTCTGAGGTGTCGTAGGTGTGTGTGAGGCGTCGTAGGTGTGTGTGAGGTGTTGTAGGTGTATGTGAGGTGTCGTAGGTGTGTGTGAGGCGTCGTAGGGTCGTAGGTGTGTGTGAGGTGTCGTAGGAGTGTGTGAGGTGTAGTAGGTGTGTATGAGGTGTCGTAGGAGTGTGTGAGGCGTCGTAGGTGTGTGTGAGGTGTCGTAGGAGTGTGTGAGGTGTCGTAGGTGTGTGTGAGGCGTCGTAAGTGTGTGTGAGGCGTCGTAGGGTCGTAGGTGTGTGTGTGTGGTGTCGTAGGAGTGTGTGAGGTGTCGTAGGTGTGTGTGAGGTGTAGTAGGTGTGTGTGAGGTGTCGTGTGAGGTGTCGTAGGAGTGTGTGAGGTGTCGTAGGAGTGTGTGAGGTGTCGTAGGTGTGTGTGAGGTGTAGTAGGTGTGTGTGAGGTGTCGTAGGTGTGTGTGAGGTGTTGTAGGTGTGTGTGAGGTGTAGTAGGTGTGTGTGAGGTGTCGTAGGAGTGTGTGAGGTGTCGTAGGTGTGTGTGTGGTGTAGTAGGTGTGTGTGAGGTGTCGTAGGTGTGTGTGAGGTGTCGTAGGTGTGTGTGAGGCGTCGTAGGTGTGTGTGTGGCGTCGTAGGGTCGTAGATGTGTGTGAGGTGTCGTAGGTGTGTGTGAGGTGTCGTAGGTGTGTGTGAGGTGTCGTAGGTGTGTGTGAGGTGTCGTAGGTGTGTGTGAGGTGTCGTAGGTGTGTGTGAGGTGTAGTAGGTGTGTGTGAGGCGTCATAGGGTCGTAGGTGTGTGTGAGGTGTCGTAGGTGTGTGTGAGGTGTCGTAGGAGTGTGTGAGGTGTAGTAGGTGTGTGTGAGGTGTCGTAGGTGTGTGTGAGGTGTCGTAGGTGTGTGTGAGGTGTAGTAGGTGTGTGTGAGGTGTCGTAGGTGTGTGTGAGGTGTAGTAGGTGTGTGTGAGGTGTAGTAGGTGTGTGTGAGGTGTCGTAGGTGTGTGTGAGGTGTCGTAGGTGTGTGTGAGGTGTCGTAGGTGTGTGTGAGGTGTCGTAGGTGTGTGTGAGGTGTCGTAGGTGTGTGTGAGGTTTAGTATGTGTGTGTGAGGTGTCGTAGGTGTGTGTGAGGTGTCGTAGGTGTGTGTGAGGTGTCGTAGGTGTGTGTGAGGTGTAGTAGGTGTGTGTGAGGTGTAGTAGGTGTGTGTGAGGTGTCGTAGGTGTGTGTGAGGTGTCGTAGGTGTGTGTGAGGTGTCGTAGGTGTGTGTGAGGTGTCGTAGGTGTGTGTGAGGTGTCGTAGGTGTGTGTGAGGTGTCGTAGGTGTGTGTGACGTGTTGATTACCGGCTCTGAAGGTGTCGGCACAGACCAAGCAGGCCTTCCAGCCTTTCTTCTGGTAGTAGAAAGCAAACTACAAAAAAAAGAAGTGAGACCAGCAGGGGGCGCTCTGCATCACAACACAACACAATGTAAATAACGGCAGGAGGCGGGCCCTTGCCTCTGGTGTGTGACGTCACCTTGGAGCAGGTTGTAGTTTTCCCACTGCCCTGGAGACCAACAAACATGATGACATTGGTCTTTCTTTTGGTGGGGGTCCAGATCCTGACTCCGGGGTCCAGCAGCTGTTAAATACACAGTGTATTTTTGGGGGGTTAAAAATTTATCCAGTGTAAATTCTAGAAATCTGCCAGGGCCCCTCCAGGTGTGACAACCCCACCTGCATGAGCTCGTTAAAAACGGCCTGCTGGATCATCTTCCTCTTGTTCATACCTGAAGCCATCCCCTCCAGATCTATGGCAGACCTGCAGGGACAAAAAGCACACGGTTCAGCTGCTGGACCGGGTCGGGTTCCATCCTGGATCTGGACTCGGGTGATCTCCACTCACGTGAGGTTGTCTCTGAGCTGCTTCACCAGTTTGATGTTGACGTCGGCCTGTAGCAGAGCAGCGCTCACGTCCTTCAACATGGTGTTTAACACCTGGAGCACGAACATATTTTACTCCTCATCAAAGTCAACCTCGCTCATCGCTCGTCATGTGACCTCCGTGTGTCAGTTACCTCTCCATTGACGATGGTGGCTTCGTTGAGTGACTTCAGCGCTGAGGTGAGCTTCCTCCCCAAGTCGGCTAACACCATGATGGAAGTCTAAACTGATCCTGAAGGAAACATTGAAACTGATGAACACACAATGTTTTTTCACAAAGTAACGACCAATTAATAAAACATTTGCTGTTAACGGATTGTCTCGGAATATCATGACTTAGAGCGGAAGCTAATATTCCACACATAGAGGAGAAGACCAGATGACTGGACAACTACAGCTAATGTGATCAGGGAGACAGGTAGGAGAGTACTTGGTGTTTCATCTGGAAGGAAAGTAGATCAGGAGACTTGGTGGTGGAATGAGGAGGTACAGGAGTGTATACAGAGAAAGAGGTTAGCAAAGAAGAAGTGGGACACTGAGAGGACTGAGGAGAGTAGACAGGAGTACAGGGAGATACAGCGTAAGGTGAAGGTAGAGGTAGCAAAGGCCAAACAAGGGGCTTGTGATGACTTGTATGCTAGGTTGGATGCAGTATTTGCTCTGAGGATGTTGATGGAGAAGTACAGAGAAGGCCAGAGGGAGCTGCATTGTGTTTTTGTAGATCTGGAGAAAGCTTATGACAGGGTGCCCAGAGAGGAACTGTGGTATTGTATGAGGACAGCGCTACCCACTGCACCACCGCGCTGCCCCTGTGACGCATAATTCACCCCCAAAAACACAAACTCCAGCCATTAGTTTCTGATGTCAGAAACTAAAATTTAGCTGCTATGTGTCTCTGCAGTTTGTTGTTCACCGTTGCTATGAAGACAGAGTCCACTAACTATTGAGTGCTGCCTTCAGGTGCCTATGATGGACTCGGATACACTCTGAGATACTGGACTCAACTGAAGAAGAAATAGAAATAGGACAGTCCTTACTGTTTGGACCCAGGTTCTGAGTGTGGACTGGTTGACAACTCTTGGATGACTGGACAAGCCTGTTCCTGTCACCGCTGGTTGTTCCTTAGAATGGCTTCTGCCATGTCAGTAGTATTTATATGGACATGAAAGGAGATATTATCACTTTGTAGGCTTTGAAAATCATTTTGCCATGATGACATCACCATAGTCTTTAATGAGTGTTGGACATTGAGCCATTTTAAATGAAGGATTTAACTGTTGATTGATGTTTATGCTAATTTTAGACAATGACTTGTACTGTGCTATAAGAAGTTATTTTATTAAGAGACTAAACTTAAGAAACGATTACAAAATATGTTCAATAAGCGTTCATGCCTTTGAAATAAAAATTCAAAAATTACTTACTTGTAAAGGATTAAAATTGTAATGGAAAGTGTTAGCTTGAACCCCCCAAAATAACAAATGTAATCAAACAATGAATAAAACACGAGAACGTGGGATGGCTAATAAGATGGTGCGGTGGTTTTGGCATAGGTGGAAATTGTGACTGGGTCCATGATGTGGGCCACTCACCACTCGACCAGATTTTATTGCACAGGTCAATGTCTCAGGGGGGACAGGTTGTCCATTCATTGGCAGGTGTCCGGTGAATGGACACCTGGAACCTCGTTAATTGTAATTGGTTAACTATGATATATGTGATTAATGATGAAATATTGAAACAATAATGAAGCAATGATGATAAGGACTGAATTCTTCCATCAGAACCCCACCTCCCCCCACCAAACGTTGCATAAAATAGTTAGCCTTAGCCTTAGTCTGGTCATGTTTATTACTGCGTCATTTTGACAGATGGGGTCAAAAATGACCCCAGGGTGTCACAGTTCAGTGGTTGTGCCATGTTGCTCTGCTGTACTGGGGTGTGGCAGGAGAAGGAGCCAAACTTTTGGGCGGAGCCTTGTCTCCACACCTGCTCCTCATCTCAACACCTGTGCTTGAAGAGGCTGAGTAGCCTGAGACTTCTTAAGCTGGAGTCTCCTTTGGTTTCGGGTGAGATCGTTAGTTCCCGTTGTGACTCTTCAGCCTCTGTGTCTTACCTGTACTTTGTTCATGTCTTGAGTCTGCCTGTTCTCTGGACCCTGCCTGAATTCTGGACTCTGCCTGTTCACCTTCTAGTTTGTTGGACATTCCAAGGTTTCTTGTGTCTTCTGATTTTGCCTCTATGTATGTGGCGGTAGTATTGGCCCAAATTCTATCCAATCATAACCCTCCGTGTTTTGTCGTCACTTCGGTTAGAACATTGAAAGATGGTGCCAGGTACATTTGTGTAGCGCGACAAGAAGGTGGAATTGATCTTGAACGATATTTTGGAATACAAAATCAGCAAGACTGGAAACAGCAGAGTCAGTCATCCTAAAGGTTGGATGTTTGGTTTAGCACAAATTATGAATTGCTGATTCTTTGCCAAAGTACATTTATTGCAAAAATGCATTGATTTGAATGGGGGTTATTTTTGACCCCACTTGTGGAAGATTTAGGTATCGGTAACTTGTGCATCCAAGGGTTAATGGATTTAGTGGTCTGACAACAAACAGAATAAAAATTATTCTACAGAGCATCTCAAAGTTGGGTTTCTTCTCCCGGAGTTCTTTCTAGAATATGAAGGTGTGATGAGGAACACTGTTCTGCAACACGTGAATCTTGCTCTCTGATAATCACCGACGTTCAGACAGGAAGGACAGCTCCAGAATCCACACAACTCCATTCCAGCTGGAAGTTGTCACCAAACCGAAATGTTTGTCTTCTCGTTCAAAGTGGGATGCCTCTTCTCCACCAGCGTCTAGTAGTGTGTGTCTCGTTATCCTCCCTCCCTACACGCCACACACAACCCTCTCCTAGGCGGTTGGTGTGTGTCCTGGTTTGACGGATAAAAACACAAAATAAAGACATTTTACTTTCCAACGTCCTCTAGATGAAATGACAAAACGCTGTGACTGTTTAGACCGTCGCTGTTGAAAAAGAAGCTGCTTAAATAGCCTTTATTTCTTTAACCGGCTTATTTAAAGACAGGATTACATTGTGTAGGATTTGTTGAGGAAATTGTGAGACGACGGACTTTGATGAGGTTAGCAAAATAACAAACTGGCATTTTTTTTTCTCGTTAAAGCTGGAGAACCCTGTTGTCATGGTGACAATAAAATCATGTGGTTGAGGTTGGGCTTGATGGTGGTGTTGCTTTTCAGACAAAGAAAGGAGAAACATCCTGAACGTTAAAGTCTGACATGTTGTTGGGATCTGGTTCCTGACGTCACATGACTTCCTTCTTATTCCCTTCATAACAAGAGTTTCCATTTCAACTGTTTCCACGTCCATCTTCAGAGCAGCTCACCTGCATGTCAGCAAAAACCCGCCAGGAATTGAGATAAGTCTCAAACACACCCACATACACACACATGTTGGCTAACACACAGGAATGTTTAATATATACTGTGCACGACCACAATCCCATCACATCACATTCCTCCTATCTATTAAGCTCACTGCAAATTCAGTTAAGTAGCATTTCTTGGCTCCTCACAGATAACTTCTCATGTTATTTGGTTCAAACATCAAAAGATAAGATACTGTGCATTGCTTTAATCCACAATTTCCTCTCTCGCACACACAAACAGAGCGAGTGTGTGTGTGTGGGTACCCTCTGGTAGCATTTACCTCACTTTGAAAACAAGATTAAAACGTTATCAGCCGGACCGCCGGCGCAGCGCTTCTCTGACTGCAGCAGCGGATCCAACATCTGAACCTGAGATGTTTTATGCACACAGACAGGCTGGGGGAGAAACAATGTCCACAGTCACGTGTGAGGATGACATCTCGCTCTAATGGGGGGGTCTGTGAGAGCACTCCTCTTTTCCATTAAAGCATTAGCAGCCAGACCAGAGTCTGTTTCATCTGCAGATCTGCGCTCCAGTCCTGCAGTTTGGAACCAGTGGGGAAAGGCTGACTCCTAGTGGCTAATTCGGATACTGCACTATCAATGTGACTCATGACGGGGGCATTCAGGGTGTGAACAATGCTTTTCATCAGTCAAATTGAACATTATAAATATTTTAACACAATAAAAGCATCTTCAATGTAAAAAAACAAACAAAAACAAAACAGACCTGGACTTTAAATTTGGCGACACATAAACACTAGTGAATTTCAGCTTTAAAAAGTCGTGCTGATGAGTGGAACACACTCACAGGTTTGCTCTGAACGGAAGAAACCAAATTTTTTTTATTTTCAATAAATTATATTACATCCGTGATATTTATTTTTTTAAATTATTAATTCAAGACAAAGTCCCAGGGGTTTACTATTATTTTTGAATTTTAAACTCTTTAAAATGCTTCACTCGTTGACCTTTAAAATCACATGTGTAAATGAAAACATCCTGTGGGAGCATGGAAATAGAAAAAAGGTTGAAACATTAAATTTATGGAAAACGAAACAAACTCCATCGTATCCGAGGAAAAGTCTTCAATAAAACGGAGCGTGAACATTTTGCACTAACTGATGGATTCCTGCTGGAAGGCGTGTGCTCACCTAAAGCTGCCGAGGAGTTTAGATTCTGTGAAATGCTTCTTGCCCATCACACAAATCCAAAAAGTCTGGCTTCTGATTGATAATGAGCTTACACAGAATAATTATTTATTGATCGGAAAATGACACCTGACCTTTTGTGTGTGTGTGCGACATATTTCCCGACCCGCTGCCGTGTGTCCTTTAACACGACGATACGACGGCAGGTCCCTGGCTGGAATGCACAGAAGAACTCGCGCCGATCACTTGGAGAGACGTTTTGTAACATGTCATAAAAACCTTGTGCAGACGACACCTCCCTCTCCGTCATCATACGTCCAGGTGGATCCTCTGGTGTCGTTTCAGGTTGCACTTCTGGGTGAAGCACTTGCCGCAGGCCGAGCAACTGTAGGGTCTCTCCCCGGTGTGGACCCGCCGATGGGCCTTCAGGTTGCTCAGCTTGGTGAAGCTCCGCCCACAGAGCGAGCAGCAGAACGGCCGCTCGCCCGTGTGAGTCTGCAGGTGGGCCTTCAGGTTGCTGGGGTGTGGGAAGCACCGCCCACACTGCCCACAGCGGAGGAGGTGCCTGGGGACGGCGTGCGGGTGCGAGCCCGGGTGGGTCAGCGGGTTGGCCTGATGGGAGTTCGCCGACTGGAGTTGGGTTTTGATGCTGACCCACGGGGCGCAGGTGCGACTGTGCGCCGGTTTGTTCCCCGGGTGCACCCGTTGGACGGAGAGTGAAGGGGGCGGGGCTTTGGACGTGGACGGGTTTCTGTGAAGGGGGTTCAAGCTGATGGCCTGCGAGTGGGCGGGAGAGGAGGAGGCGCCGTGCGACAGCGTGTGGGGGGGCTTCTTCACGGGACGGTGGAGATGCTGGAGCGCCGCCTGCAGCCGGAGACCCGCCCCGACTTTGGAGTGCAGCCTCATCACCTCCTGCACTGTGGCCTTATGGGAAATGTGGTTCTGCTTGAACTGTTCCGAACCGACCCGGTGTGGCTTCACTGAGAACGCCGTCGTCCCAGACTTTCTGATCTTCTTTCCTTTGCGCTCGGTTTCCACGCACTCATCGGAATCCACAATGACTTCCTGCTTGACCGTCACGCCCGGCGCGTCGCTGCTTCGTCTCGCTGTGGGAGACGCGGAGGCTGAAATCGGATCTCTACCTGGGGCAGCCACCGCGTTCATGTCGGTTGTGTTGCAGGTGGACGGCTCGCGGTCTGCTAGAGACCCTCTGGCGTGAGCTGGATCACAGTCTCTCTCAGGGGCGTGGCCGTGAGTCTGCAGCAGCCCAGCTGTTGGGAGAGCGATGCCCGTCCAGCCACCGTCTACGTCCAAACACGGGTCTGGAACCATCGGTGTTTCTTCCTGCTCTTCGTGAAGGACGTACGCGGTGCAGATCTGTAGGTCTTGTTTAACACTGTTCCTCAATAAGTCCTCACTGGTCTCCTGAGGCTGTTCTGGTCCAGTCTCCATCATCTCAGGAGCGCCGTGGAACTCAGCTCCAACTGTTTCTGCAAAATGATTTCAATATGGGTTCAACTGTCAGTGGTCCACATTCACCATAAAGGTTAGTCAGGTCATGAACAGTTTACCCACCTTCCACCTACATATTTATCAAAGACAGTAAAACCTGGAGATACGAGTTGAATCCTTTCTGACTGAACTTTCCCCCATTTACAATAACTAAAATCATTTTAATCCGATCCAGTCTTGTAAAAAAATCCCAAGCCCGAGATGTTTTGTGGGTCCTACCTGATCTAATCCTGTACACGAGGTTCTAAAGCAGCTGAACCGTTTTTAACAAGTCATGAAACAATCCCAATTTAACACAAACCGTTTCTCAACTCTCTTCAGGTGAGAAACTTTTAAACAGTACTGCTGTTTTCCTGCATGTCCATCCTTGGATTTGAGGAAATGTGTTTTTCCGTTACAACTCCATTAACATCCAACCCGTGACAAACGCAGCGCAGTGCTCACCATCAACGCCATCGCTCCACCCGACCAATAGCAAAGCAGAGCAAGACGGTTTGTTCAGCTCCTCTCTCTTTACGTCCACCGCTGGCAACACATCGGCCTCTTTGGCATCCTGTCAGACACAGAGAACACACCTCACTTTCATTTGCACTTGGTGTGATTTGGTTTTTCTTCTTGCAATGACAGATAAAACAAAAAACACAACACTGGATACGGAAGGATGCACATAAAATGTACATAAATTAGACGACAATGGTTGGATGATGATGCACATCCAACTGGAGCCTGCTCATGACCTACCTGTGATTCACGGCTGTCACTAGGAGTAGGGCTGTCTGCTAAGCGGGGCATCTCAGGCGTCACTTCCTGTTGGACATTTGTCCACCTCCCCGCAGAATCTCCCTCTTTTTTCACGCTTCCGTCTCTCAGCATGTCTAGAAAAACACATTTAGAACAAAACAGAGAAGTCTGATCTTTCTGTTCCTGCTGGTGGTGAAGCAGGTCTGTCTTCACCACCAGCCTCACATGTTCACTCATGTTTTGACAAGTTATTAAACCCACAGAACTCCATCAATCAAGGATCCAATTATCAATGAATAAAGAAAAATAACATCAAACGGGACATTAATTTTTTTTTTTTGTCAAAGTTAAAATAGACTTAATTACTGCATTGTGGGAAATGTAGTTTGGGTCAAAACGCACTTTTGACCTATTTATTTTTAGACACTGACCTTTATGCTCTCAGGGGCCACATAAAATGTTGTGGCGGGCCACTTGTGGCCCCCGGGCCTTGAGTTTGACACGTGCACACCTGACACACACTTCCACCCTCACCTTCCTGTTCTCGGGGCTTCTGCTCCGCGTCCTCCCTGCCGCAGTCCGCACACCTCCCGGCCTTCCCCCCGTCCTTCCTCTCGGCCCACCGCAGCTGGACCCGCAGGGACTCGACCTCCTGGTTCCTCCGCTTCACCTCCCGCAGGAGGCCGTCCTCCACCAGCCTGGTGACCTCGAACACGGCCGTCTTCACCACCGCCTCCATCACGTCCGACAGCCGCGTCTGGAACGCGACCATGAGGGCCTCCAGCTCCGACATGACGGAGAGCCCGGGGGTCTAGACCCGCGACCCCGGCCCGCGGCTCCGACCACCACCGATCTGAGGAATGGGTGTGTGCGGTCCGTCACGCGCTACCATGGGTCGTTGGGGTTGTGGCGCGAGACTCCCGCGGCTCGTGTGACGACTTCCGGTGACCAATTAACAGGTATGAGTTAAGATTCTCCCGTTAGCATGCATGTCAGCTAGCTAGCTAATGTAGCTTAGCTTCACGGCGGCGTCCGCCTGGTGACGTCACACGGTTGTTTACAAACAAAACACCAAAACACTGAACGCTCCGGTGTGTTTACTCCTGTTTGCCGGTTCCACCGGGTCGCTGCGTCTTCGTCCACCGAACGTTCAGCCGAGCTCCGCTAGCCTGTGACAAATAGCTGGAGGTCGTTGTTTTTGCTCGTGACGTCACAATGACGTGTACGGTGGCCTGCGATGGAAATACTCCATTTAAAAACGCGTTTTTTTGTTTTTTTTTCGGGTGAAACCAGAAGGCTGCGCCAAGCAGTCAGACCTCATTACAATTACAGAAAAAGTGAATTCTATTTTTAAACCATTTAAGATGGTAGAGGAATATAGAAGAAAGAGTCGCTGAATTTTTAATTTTGGTACCAACATATGTGGCTGAGCAAGTTTTTTTTTTTTTAATCAATTTGTAACTACAAATTTGTAATTACATCCCGCTTCAAAGCGGTGATGTGTTGTAATTGTCAGTGGTTGTCCGTCCGTCCGTCCGTCCACCACATTTTTTCACAACAATTGCAGATAGAAAGATGAAACAAAAAGCACATGACTCAGGCAGCAAAGGGGATCTGAATGAGATGATGACCTTGACCTTGAAAAAACTCAGTTAAAGGCCAAATTTCAACTTTTGTACATTTTTTGCAAATATCTATAGGCTAGAAAGACAAAACAAAGCGCGTTATATTCAGGGAGACAAGGAATGAAAATTAGATCACAACCTTGACCTTGAAAAAGGTCAAGGTCAGATTTTCACTTTTATACCTTTTTAGGTACACATCTCTGAAATCTGATGAGATATAATCACAGAAGAAAAAGCAACATTTTCAGGAAGCCAGAGGCACAAAAATGTGTAGGTCATGGTAAAATGTTGTCAGGGGTGTCGCGGGATGTTGCAGTCTCTGACTGCCTTGTTAATAATCTGCATTCACTTCCTCAATTATTGTGGGTAAGAAATAACAATGGCCTGAAAAAATGTAAATGAGTTATATACAGTGTGTCTGTGTGGAAAATCATTTGTAACCAATGTGCTTAGACATACAGTATAAAAATATTTACTGGTCCATTCAAATAATTTAGGAGCAGGTTGTAGTTACAGCACAGTAAGAACCAATAACCTCATTTTAAAATACAAGCTGCATTTCATACTCAGCCTGTCAATGAAAAGGAGAAATTTGCACCAAACCTTTCTGAAATTTAAAAAAAAGTGGTGACCATTTCATTTTTAAATTTAACAAAGGTTTTAGACGCACTGAAACTTTCCATCGTGTTATCCTTCCTCTCATCTTCCTCCTCCCCCTCATCATCATCATCATCGTCCTCTGTCTCATAGATGTGAAAATACTTTTTTTTTAAATACTTTTTAAGATTACATGAAAGCTTAATGCATTCAATTATAAGTGTACCAATGGTTTCTACAATGAAGACACGTTTCAGTACCTTTGCCACAAGACACTAACTTAACATATTAAGAATTTAAATCACCAGGAAGTGGTCTTGTAAAAATTTAGGCCTGTGGATGCAATAATTTAAAGGAACGATTGAAATCTTAGATTCTTACAAGGTGATTCTTTAACAGTTCAAATGACCGTTACCTAATTTTTTTGTTGATGTTTCAAGAAAAAAACAACCGAATACAAACTTGATTTTTTTAATTAATGACATTAGCAACGAACATGAAACATGATCAGTTGTTTCACTGAAAGAAAACATTTACAGACATTTTTCAGTTTTATTTCAAATTTGTAATGTATTTATAACAAAGCAAACTTTACTTACAGTGATTCATGTTTGGTAACAAAATGCGCAGCAGCAAATGGGTACAGATAACATCTATATCATCTAACACAAAGCGTGCATGTACATTTGTTCAATGTCTTTTGATACAAACAAAAGCTTTTCAATATAAACCAAAGAACAAAGTGGAGAATAAAATAAAATGTGAGTTTGGATGATGAATGGCTCATGAATAAAAGCAGTATTTTTGTATGTTTTCTGTGCCGCCCGTCTACATTAAATGACATGATCCTTGCTCCCATAAATGTGAAGCTCTAAAGATCGGTTATGTGTTTGCGTTGATGTGATTTGAGATGATCCAGGCGTTTGAAGCTGAGGCCACAAACAGGGCAGCAGTAGGGCCGCTCTCCTGTGTGGGTGCGCTGGTGGACCTTCAGTATGTCCGCCCTCGTGAAGCTCTTTTCACACATTGTGCACCTGTGAGGTTTCTCCTGCGTGTGGATTCTCTGGTGCAGCTTCAGGTTCCAAAGACGACTGAACTTGTTCCCGCACACAGTGCAGCAAAACGGTTTGTCACCGGTTTGCTCACACTTGTGTGTTTTTAAGTCAGTGAAAGAAGGAAAATTTTTTCCACAGTGGCTGCAGAGGTGGAGCCCCTGCCCTGAGTGAATCCTCTGGTGGACTTTGAGGTTGCAGGCCTGAGTGAAGGTCTTTCCACACTGCGTGCAGGAGTAGGGCGGCCCCTGCCCAACGCCTTTCTGTGAGTGCTTATGGGCCTTTAGTGAGGCTGTATCAGAGAAGGATATGGGGGGCTGGTTACAGGCGTGTCTCCTCCCTGCCCTCGTTCCCACATGATGCTGCATCCTCTCATCCAAGTTTAAAGTGTCAGTGTAGGCGTCTGAGGGCCCGTACACGTCCACGGTGGCCTGGCTTCGAAGACCCAATCTGCCCCCTGATTCACTCGATGCATGTTCGGGGTGCAAAATACTCAGGTCCTGTAGATACCCCTCTTCATTGATCAATAAACAGCTAAACTCTCCACCTACATCAACGGTAGTCCTTGAAGGCGAGCCTGCGTTTGAGCTCGCTGTGGCCCTTCTACTCCGTAGAGTGCTTTCTTGGTAAGCCTGATGCTTTGTTCCTTCAGTTGCGTCCGCTTCCCCTTCCAAGTGCCCCATATAACCCAGATCTTCACCCAGGTGGGATGGCGATCCTTGGAACTCCTCCATGTTACCCATGTCCACCATATTTCCATCTTTGTAGATGACCTTGTTGTTGCTAAAGCCACCCAAATCTTTAATACCATATACTTGGTAAAGTGATGGGTCACCTGAGGGTTCATCCTGACCTGATTCTGGCCTCTGGACAAAACCAGTTTCCCAGTCAACATGGCTCTTTGGAATCTTCTGGTCACTGTATGGTTTGCTGGGACCTGGTAGATTCGATGCTTCTGTTTCTGCACATTGCAAGAAGGAGAAAATTTCACTTCTGAATACATGATACAGAGACCACAACACCACTAATAAAATCACTGCATCATCAGATCTTCATTCAGTTCCACTGTATTACATTCATACATGACTTAAAATTAGCAGGACGTTATTCACTTTAAACTTTCTATCAAAAAAAGAGTTTCCATGAATTTATCTGTGTGCATGAAGAGACTGACCCTCCAAACTGACTCCCCATCTCTCTGGGGACTCATTAGTTTCTGACGTGATCCGAAGGGATTCCTCCTTAAGCAGTCTATCCAGCTTTTCACTTTGCACACCTGGAGACTGGCAGACGAGTAGAGAAGTAGCATCAATGCAGGGACATTAACACCGGCTTTACAATGCATCAAGTGACCACTGTGGTTTGATGTGAATGCCTTTAAACGACAATACGGTAATCCCTCGCTCGTTCGTGCGAGGGAACAAGCGATGGACTCTTAGTAGGTGACTACCTACTAAGAGTCCATCGCGGACTTTTAGTAGGTAGTCACATGACACAGTAACTTATGATATATTTTGTTTGGCCAAGGTCCCCCTCAATCATAAAAAAAAAAAAATAATGTCACCAAAACTTTCATTCAATTATATACTTCAAATAATACCCCGGGTTCATTTTTAATTTCCCATTCCTTTCATACAAAAGTTTTTTGAAAAGTCTGTGATAACCTGTGTTGTTCTGTTGTGTGTGTGTTGCCCTGAGTTGGCCTACGTGTGTGTGTTCTGCATGTGTTGGTAAGACTGAGAAGGGCGCGTGAGAGCGTGAGACTGTTATCAGTTCTTGTTTGTTCCTTGTTGAGGCTGGACGCCAAATAAAGACCAGTCAAGTGTGTGTCATCCTTGCCCACCATAAAAAACAACGAGGGTGTTACAAGTCTTATCAGAGTGTGGGAAAAGGTAATACAGATGTCAGGCGGTTTAATATCACTGAGGGGAGGGTTTGAAAACGTTTAAATTACCTTGAATAATAAAATAAATACTTGGTCGCTATATTGTGGAATTTTGTTTTTTTGGGGGTGGGATATTATTGGACTCCTGAGAAGTTCACATCAACAAACTTATAAAACGGTGAAATTCGCAATCTTATACCTGCTTTAACGCTTCTTCATTTTCAAAGTTGGGTGTCTCTCCATCAGTGTCCTGGGAGATCTTCATCTCTTCTTCTGGCAGCACACTCTCCTGTTTGAAGGTTTTCTCTGTAAGAGGGAATGTTTAATAAATTTTCAGTCATTTTACCTGCTATGGTTAAAACAGATGTGTATTCACGTAACAATACATGAATACACATCATGTATTGTCATGTATTTCTGTTGACCTGACAGATAGAGGTCAACAGAAAGTAAATTGCCACCAGGACCATTAGCCGACATTTTCCTGATCACCACAGCACATGTGGAAAGAAAGTTACATTAAAATGTGTTTGAAGCAACAGCATCTCATCTCCATGGTAACTGGTTCTAGTGTTCATCAAAGAATTGTGTAGCATTTGAAAAGCAGCTTCAGCAACTTCTTACAGACAAACGTCATTTTTTATTCATGATTCCATCTCGCTTCAAAGTGGTGACCAAATATCTTCACAACCGTTGCAGATAGAAAGATTTTTTAAAAAGCACATGACTCAGGCAGCAAAGGGGATGAAAATGAGATGATGACCTTGACCTTGAGAAAACCAGGTCAAGGTCAAATTTTCAACTTTTGTACACTCAGGAACCGGATAAGATAGAAAGACGAGGGAGAAGGCCAGTGTGAGTAAGACCATAGATCAAAGCTAGTGCCTCTATGAAAGTAGGTCCGAGCACTAGCTTTGATCTATGCAAGTAGGTCAGGGTAACATTTTGAATCCAGGGGTGTCGCGGGATGTTGCCGTCTGTGACTGCATTGGTTCTGGTTTTCATTCATGTTTTCATTTGTTATTACAAATCTTAATCAATGCAGCATCACAGTTCAGCTCGCTGAGGTGACAATGACGGATCGATGTTCACAGACGAGCTGATTAGTGACTGAATAACTGTTACCTTCCGTATATTACGGGGAACACGCAGGACTCACCTGGCCCTCTGGGGTCTTCCTCACCGGGTATCCCGCTGCCACCTCTCCGGTCTCCCTCTCGCTCTTTATGCCGGCTCTCCGACCACTTCAAGCGCCTCTTCAGGGTCTCCACCTGCTCCCTGCACCGCGTGATCTCCTCCAGAAAGCTGTCCTCCACCAGCCGGGTGATCTCATACATGGCAGCCTTGAAGACCGTCTCCATCACCCCAGAGAGCTGGGACTGGAACGTGACTATAGCTTCGGCCATTGTGCTAACAGTGTGTGCTAGTTGTGAGCTCTCTTTGTAACTCCAATAAGTCAGTTTTCAGTGTCGGTGAGTTAATAGATGTAGATGAATTAACTAAAAATAACCATGTGGTTAATTCCCATGTAAATAAATGCTGGCTGGCTTGTACTGTTACCGTTAGCTAGTTAGCTTGAAGCTTGCTGAAACAGAATTAACGTAATTTAATATCAGCACTGCGCCATAAGATGTTCTCTAAATCATGCTATAAGCGTGTCAATATGCACAAACGTGATATCCGGTAGTAAATAAACTGGTTTTCTTAGCTTTTCTAACGTCAGAAACTGTTTTCCACTCAGCTTTCCTTCCTGCACTGATTCCGTAAACAATCGCACTTCCTACAGATCGCAATGAGGGACAATCTTCACAGCGGCAACTGGACGACTGCGCATGCGCAGTGGCAGAAATCGTTCGGAGTGGTTTTTTTATTTTCTTACAAACTGTTATAGATTAAATAGTTTACATTAACTTGGGAAATGTTTGTTAAAATAATGCCCATAAGGGAAAGTGAATTTTTTTTTGTATTTTATAATCTGTAATGTCGAGAGACTCCACTGTTGTCCACCCTAGAAGTGACATCGAAAGATAGATAGATATCAGATGTGCAAAAAAAATTATTAAAATAAAAGTACACTTGGATTTACGTGATATTTTACAAATACCATATTGTTTTATTTGACTTATTCTTGTTTTTTAACTAAATCTCAGCTTACGTTGTTAATCGGTTGCAGGAGACAAGGAGAAAATGCAGGAGAAAATGACTTAAGTTGAATTAACTAACCTCCAGGCTAAACTTAAGATAACCATTCCCAGTTCTGTTCTCAACTTTATTTATGAATGTATTTAAATAATGTTTGGTTAGTCCGAATCTATTTAAGCATATAAACAATTAAAACATTTTTAAAGATTTTTATATTTTTCTGAAAAAAAAAGTCTCATACGTTGTCTTGTCTTCACCCGCTTCTGCAGGTCATGGGGGTTGCTAGCAGCATATAACATGCCAGTATATGTTTTTATTCTGATTTATTGTACAGCAACATGATATTTTATGCTTTCAACGGTTTACAGTGACTTTACGAATCCAATACGGATTTGTGGCGGACAAACGTAAAGTGGAGTGAAGTGACGTAAAGCTGACGTTTTATTTTTTTCACACTCCAGTCCTCAAGGGGGCGGTAATGCGACGCGCTGTTCACCAACCACCATAAAATATCACGAATAAATAAAGACGCAGAAGAAGACATTGTAAAGCAGGGGGCTATTTCTGTGACAGGAACCCCTCCATGACAGGAAAAGCTCACGCCTTTAACGTGAATGTATTTCTAGCGTGTTTCAGTTGAAACGCCGACGAACAAGAAATCACTCCAAAATGTCAGCCGACGATTTTGAGACGAAGTACGCGTCAGTCATGGCGAGCATGCTGAAGAGCGCCGTGGCCGAGACCACCAAACTTTTTGAAACTATGGTGGACGGCCTGAAGGCGGAGATCTCCAGGATCCGGCAGGAGAACGAGGACCTGAAGGCGAGGTGCAGCCAGTTCGAGACGGCGAGGGGCGGCCGGGCGGCGTGCCGGGGAGGCGTCCCGCCTCCAGGCCGGGGCGGCGGCGCGGAGAGACGGGACACAGCGGTCCAGTGCGGTGGGTCTCCCCGCGTCACGACTTCATTGTGGACTTCCGTGTCTGTTTCTGTGTCAGTGATGTCGGGCGGTGTTCTCACCGAAGCAGAGAAAGTAGTTTTCATGCGTGGAGGGGGGCTGTTAGCATTGGTTAGCTTAGCCCTGCGGTAGCGCGAAGAGGAGCAGGAGGGAAACCATACTGTAGCACCACAGCTAGCATCAGAGCTAGCATCGGAGCTAACACCAGGGCGACAGGACGTGTTCTAATCGAGGCTCCTTCACATTAACGTAAACTCTATTCCATTATTATTATTTTTATTTTTATTATTATTATTTCTGGAATAATACCGGAGTAGAACACAACAGATGATTCTCTACTTCCTGCACGGTGTGGTGGTGAACACGTGATGCTCTCAGTGTCATCCTATTAGAATGATTTTCTGTGTTGACTTGTGATTATATCAGTGGGAAAAACAAGCTTCTTAATCCACTGATTAAAGGTGAGGCTCTCCTGTGAGGAAGGCAGGTGCTGCTGCAGGAGACACCATTAGAATGTTCAGCGCTGCCTGATCCGTGACAGCATGAAAGATGTTCACAAGAACATACGGACACATCAGTGAGGGATGGCAGATGACTGGTGAATGTTAAATGTAAAGGAATAAATTGTATTTACTGTTATTCACATGACAAAAATGCTTTTACCTGTTCAACGGAACTGGGTTGCTGGTCTCACCTCGTGCTTCCAGTCATGACGGAACACTAGTGATGAATATATTTGATGACGATGATGCACATGAGCTGCAAAATTAAAATTAAAATTACTGCAGTCCCTCTGCCTTTACTACAAAATAAAACTTGCAGTGTGGTGTCTAAGCACAAGACAGCACATCCATTGTTAAAAAGTCAACATTTTGTCTCCAGAGGAAATGAACTTGAAGCTAGATGTGCAGAATGATGCTGTAGACTGCAGGTGAAATTGTATTTCACGAATCCAGAATTAAAGAAAGTTAATCTTGCTGGGAGATTGGCTAGTTAGAGGATAAGACTGCACCAATAAGGTAAAAAAAAAAAAAAGGTTCAAACCATTTTGGTCCCCCTACACTTGCGCCAAAAAGACATATACCAGTCATTCCCCTAACTTTGTGCTCTATTTTAGGACGTTTACAGTGAGTCTCAAAAGTCACTCACGGGACTGTTGTGTGTCTCTTTTACAGATCTCGTGGCTTCCAATAACCTGCTGATAGAGGAATGTGAACCAGTCAGCTCCTCACCATTACAAAGCCAAAGGCATCCTGGTTGTGAGGGGAGGGTGTACGCTTTGCAGGAGCACGACTATGACAACTTCCATATGGTGCTTCCATTTATCAAGCAGGAGGTACGTGTGTCACAACAAGGAACTTTCTTTTACCTGTTCTCAATACTGAATGTGTTTCACCTCATTTCATGATGATTTTTCTTTGTAGTCTGTTCTGAAGCAAGAGGACATTGAATCCAATCCAGCTTGTGAACAACATGATGACCATGAAGCAGGTGAGAAGTTAAAACTTTAATTGTACAACGGAAGTGATATATTTGGAATGTTTTTATAACAGCAATCAATTTGGGTTAGGTTTTCTTGTCACAACTCACATCTTAATATTTTTCTTTCCTCTCTATCACTGCTGTACCTAGGATCATCACATACTTTTGTTTGTGGAGTTCCAAATGAAGAGCATCTATGTTCAAACAGAGAAAAGCAGCCTCAGAGACCTGAAGAGGTCCATTTGGTCGTAGATAATTCCATTTCGGGAATACATAATGATTCACTCAGACCAGAGCATCAGTCAGTGGAATCAGGGCGTTCATCGCTCGTCTCACTTCCTGGAGTCAAGGAGGACATGAGTGAGGAGTCTGGAGTTGGCCTGAAGATATCGGACGTTCATTCACAAAGGGAAACCGTGGCGTCTGGAAAACAGCATTTGTCTGCTCAACATCAACCAGAAGTTGGAAATATTGAAACAGAGCAGCCATTACTGGTGTCACAACAGTGTGGAAGCGAGAGCCAATCGTTGAAGAAACAAACCAGTTCTCAGCCTCAGGTAGTACGCCGTCAAAGAGGAAGACCCCCAAAGAGAGCGAAACGTCTGCAGCGGCAAGCAAAAGACATTCTACAGCCACTGACTTCTGATGTTCCAGCTGAGAAAGAAGTCGTTTCTCCACAAATCGTTCCAATTCAGACTAACGTCTCCTCAGCTACTGTCGCTCCACCAGTGCAGGAGAAAGAAAAGGTTGCTGATGGAATTTCCTCTACGGAGGAAACGGTAAACCCTCCACCAGCTGAGACACCCCAGACATCATCGGTTCAAACCACAGATTGTGGCTCCTCTGTACCTCTTCAGGATGCTATGCTATTACTTGAGGCTATGAATCAGTCGGTGGAAAAGAAAGCATCATCGTCCACCGAGACGACGGTAGCGAAGCTCAAAACCCAGCGTGCTCCACGAGGTGTGGATGAGGCCTCGGCTCAGACCCCCCTGCATTCTGTTGAAAGTCATGGAGGTGAAGTCGACCCGCAGGAAGTGGAGCCGTCCAAAACCACACAGTCGACAAAAGAGAAACTGGTGGAGTGTCACCAGACTACGGATGAAGTTCAGGTCCACATTCAAGCGGTCACACCAGAGCAACCTCATCCTCAGTCTGTCACCAAAGACACAACCTCATCAGTGTCCTCAGCAACTGAAACAAGTTTGTGCAGTCGACCCAGTCCTCCTGTTACCTCTGTACCATCCAGGAATTTGCGTAGCACGTTGCTTCATACAATAATTATTGTGCCAAGGTCTGAATCATCAGTTCCACCGCCACCTCGGAAACTTTCTTTTGTGTCAACTGGATCTACAGCTGACGACTTATTTGCCAGAACACGTTCTGTTTCCCTCAGTCCTAAGAAAATAATAAAGGGGACGTCTCGCACATGTCTAAAAGTCTTGAGACAGTCGAACACTAAATCTATACGCGTGACAGCTGGGGCTGCTTCGAACAAGTCTATTGCGCCATCTTCGGTGTCATCGGTTGTGTTTCCATCACAAGAGTCGAATCCTCCTGAGGATGCACAAACCACCGTGTTGTCTCATAAGAGGCACAACACAGAGGACAGCTTAGAATCTCCCAAGAACACTGATTCTGTTTCTGGGAGACGTCTGCAAACAGAAACACGTTCACAGCAGAAACTCTCTTGTGTGGTCAGATTATCCAGGCTTCCATTCCTAGTGTCGCCCAACGAGTCTGTCTTTTTGTCTGCGCTGCCTGCAAACGGTTCTTTGGAGTCTCATGTCTTTTCAAAAGAAGTAATTATAGGAGACAAAGCACCATGTGATCGTATGTTAGCACAGCCAGAAGGAACACTTGACATTTGTCCCGGTTTAAACAAGACTCTTGTTGGAACTATCAATACCCCAGTCATGTCAAGAGAGCTAAATAATCAAGAGAAGTTATCGTTATCCTCTGAGAACTTGTCCAGGGTGGTGGAGTTACCTGACAGTGGGATCACGCCGCCATCAACATCCATCGATAAGTCAAAACCAGTTTTGGAGAACCCTCCAATGACTGCCAAAGCCACTAAGCCTCCAGCAGTAGCTGGCACTCCTGATGTGGATAAGGAGATGATCGTGGTGGAGGATTGTTCCGTTCCTCAAGACCGACCCATGGACGACAAGCAACCACCTACTACCCTGATGCATCCGACCCCATCTGAGGACACCTCGAACCCTCGTTCACAAGAACCGGAAAAGGTAATGTATTCATGAACTCATCTCATGGTATTCAGAAATATGAAATTTGTTGGGATGAAATAGTTTTTGCTCTGGTTAAAACGTGTAGTCTGTTATCTAAAATGAGAATAATCAGTTTGGATGGTGATTGTGATGTTTGAGAAACTCATACACCAGCAATTCGGTGGGTTGCTACTATGTTTTATGTTTTAAGATATATTGACATTTCAGTATCAGATTTCAGATTATTTCAAACTATATTGATGTGGTTTCCCTCCTCATAGCCCTCATCCTATGAATCATTAGGCACCAGAGCTTCTGGTGCAGGATCCAGCAACAAGAACAGGCCTCACAAAACGCCACTAATAGACCGTCTCCGAAGTCACATCAAAACCCACTTGCAAGGTAGAAGAATGTTGAAGAGAAGAGATCAAGAGTCGCCAACAGAAATGGCACCAAAGAAACTGAAATTAGACGATGGCTGTCCAAAGCAGAAAAACAAGCCGGGTGAACGTATTTCCTTTCGTGCAATCGCAGCAAATAGTCAGAGAACTCATATTAGTGGCAAAATGTCTAGACAATTTACTGATGGTGGTAAACCCACGGGGACTACTAGTAAATCATCTTCTGTCAGATCAACGAGGTCTGGGGCCAATAATGAATCTGCTTCTGCAAATCACCAGATGTTTAGTTCCAGTCAAGTTTGTTCCAAAAATGAAAAAAGCCCCTGTTGGGAGTCCGAGGCGGTCGAGCTCAGCTCAAGAAAATTCAGCAAGCAAAAACATTTCTGTGCATCCAAAGACAAATAATCCAGCAAGACGTGATGCTAGCCCCAAAAATGGAAAAATCAATGGTAGCCCAACCAATAAAAGAACTCCTGGGAGACCGAGGAAGACTAGTTTGAGTCAAGATAGTGTTAC
Source organism: Antennarius maculatus (assembly GCA_013358685.1). Lineage (NCBI taxonomy): Eukaryota > Metazoa > Chordata > Actinopteri > Lophiiformes > Antennariidae > Antennarius > Antennarius maculatus. The sequence goes on from CM023612.1 coordinate 25,220,656, forward strand.
TCCTAAAAGGACAAAATCTACCATTGTTAGTTCTAAAGCATCAGCTTCGGATAAAAATTCAAGTAGCCCTAAAATTTCCACCAGTGCATCACTTCCTGTCATCCGTAGGATGTTGAACGCCACCAAAAATGTCCCTTCAGATAAGTCCCGTACTCTTGGCACCAAAGAGATAACCAATTCCAGAAGCCCCGGGCGTCAGACAGATTGCCAAAGTTTTGAGGAGCCCAAACAGGCTAACGGTGGCGCCATTCTTAAAAAGATTAGGGAAAGCACCTCCGTTGAAGCCAGATTAATTCAGGATGCTGCTAATGCTAAAAAGAATTCCAGAGAGATGAATACCAAGCCAATAGCCAAAGCAAAAACTGCATCCAAATTGGAAAATTGTAATCCGTTACAGAATGAAGCTAAAAACCGACGCCTAGCAGAACACCATGCTAGCAGTAAGGCTGGGAAAAAATGTAGATCTAAAGGTGTTTGGACTCCTCCCAAACCTTCTGCTTTAGACGTAAAACCTCCACACTCACCTGCACGGAAAGAGACGAAGTCCCCAAGATCCGAGGAGCGTCCTTTAGTTTACCCTCCCAGCGTTCCCCTCCACCCAATACCTCTAAGAGCCCCGCCCGTCGTGTCACCATTGCAACCTTTATCGGTCATAGGACGGCGTCTGCTGAAGAACCAGTGCGGGGAGTGTGGCCGCGTCCTCAGCAGCAACGTCGCTCTGGAAAGCCACGTCCGTCTCCACAAAGGTCGACGACCTTTCTCCTGTCCGCTCTGCGGGAAGTCCTTTGCGGACTCCAAGGGTCTGAAACGGCACGGCAGGGCTCACCGAAACGGGAGGATCCACGTCTGCCAGCACTGTGGGAAGGGCTTCGTCTACACCTTCGGCCTCACCAAACACATCCAGATGGTGCACAGGAGGCTGAAACCTTTTGTCTGTCAGATTTGCAACAAGGGGTGTTTCACCAAACTGGATGTGGAAGCCCACATACGCGTCCACACTGGAGAGAAACCATTCCATTGTAACCTGTGTGAAAAGAAATTTGCAAGGAGGGGTGATCTGAATTTGCATTTAAGATGGCATAATGGGGAGAAGAGACACTGGTGCCCATACTGCGGGAAAGGTTTTTTAGACTCTAATAATCTGAAACGGCACAAGTACACCCACACTGGGGAGAAACCACACCCCTGCCCACACTGCCCAAAGCACTTCTCCCAGTCAGGACACCTGAAGAAGCACGTGAAGAATGTCCACGGAAAGTGAGACGTTCACACGACGGGGAACTGGACAAATCCTCATTTTGGCGTACTAGTTAATGAATAATCTGGATGACTGCTATGTTAGTGTCAAAAATTTTTTTTACACGCTCAATATTTGAAAATAAATTATTTCAATCATGGATGGATGGATATTTAAGTCACATGACTTCTTCAGCCATTCATAATTGTGTTAAGATAGCATTATAATGTCCGCCTGCTTTTTCAAAACAACAGGTTATTTTTATTGTCGTAATCCTTCGATGGTTCTTACTGTTTTGTCAGCAGGTGGTCTAATTTTAATTTGTGGTATGGATTATCTAAAAAGATAATTACATTTGGGTTTTGCTATTTTTCTGTAAAAGTACAGATGTTTAAAGAGTTGTATTTTTGTATGTCTTTCATTTGATTACTTTTTCAATGTTGTTTCAAAAACGGCGATAAATATTAACAGCTCTATCGGTGCAAGAAATCATTTAATTTCTTTCAATTCAAGATGTATAGTTTCTAAATCACAGTAAATGAAGGGTTTGAAGCTAACAGCCTTCCTTGCTTTTATTTACTGAGATTTTATTTATTGAGTTTCTTCGGCAGGAAACTTTCCAGCTGTTCTGTCCTCTGTTGTCAATCAACCTCTGACACCTGAGCAAACATCATCATCATTCACTGTTGATTCTTTGGGTGAATGGAATCCATTCCACGCTTGTGGCCCGGTGTTGAAACTGTTATCAGGTGCTGGTTTGCTCACAGCCAATGTTTGATTTGACAGTTTTATACCAGCGATACGAGGCAGACCCGAAGACCTGATCGTGAAGATATGACCCATAGCTGCTTCGCTGCTACAGCAGAGATCCCCAACCCCCGAGTCGTGGACTGGTACCAGTCTGTGGGTCAGTCGGTCTGTAGGTCAGTCGGTCTGTACCGGATTGTGGATCAGTCGGTCTGTGGGTCGGTCTGTACCGGGTCACACGGAAAGGATCTAGAACTTCCATTATTTCTGTTTCCTTTCTGATCTGGTTCAGAACAAAGTTTAGTTTTAAATGAGTGGATTCTCTCCTCCACGTCTGAGTCACTCATGTGTAGATGCTTGCCTCGGTCACATGACTACCTTCTTAAGGGGGCCGCTCTGGCCGCTAACACATAATACATCAGCGCTACACTGAAACTCCAAGCTAGCAGAACCAACAAGAAACAAACGTTGGTGTGATGTTACGAGAACGCTGCTAATAAAGTTGGTTCACATTGATTTCACTTTTATTATTAGATTTAGAATAAAACAGTTTTTCTGCTGGTTATTTTATTTTGTTGTATTTATCCTCCACACCTTAATATTGTAAAAATATTGTCTGACATTAGTCATGTATTGATAAGTTACTTTTTGCTTGCATATTTTTCAGGGTAAAACAGCTCAGTGTGTTTAAAACAAAGTTATTCTGCTTCGGGTTCAGATTAGATTGAATTTATTGTCTCTATCATCTGTTTAAAGCATCTGACAAAAGACATTACAGGCATGTTCGTGTGCATTTTAATACGTATAAATAGTTTCAAACTGATTTGTTCAAAGTAAATTCATTTCGGAATAAAAGTGCTGCAAATACTAGAGGACTATCCAAACACTATTCTTATAAATATTTAACTTCAAGTACACATTCATCCAGGGCTTAATCAGTGCCGATAGTTTATTTCAGTACAGTATCTGATAACCTAATCAAAGGTCTTCAAAGCCTCGCTGCGTACACAGACACCGGCAGGCACAGCCATAAAGATGACGACAGGGTCAAAGCCGGGCCGGCGTTGGGCTCAATGGAGTGATAACACTTGCCCACATTTCCTATTTTATCAACTGCGACAAACTCCACGTCGCGCGAGCAGCAAGAGAATCTGAAGACTGCGCGAACGATGAGATCGCTGAGGGGGCCGTGGGTGAAGTTCCCAATGCCCTGACGCAGAGCGATGCTGTCGATCCCAGTGCCATTGCCGTCGGTGATGTAGGCCACCAGGTCCCACTCGAAAAGGTCACACACTTCCGCGTCCTGTGGGCAGTCGCCATACGGCACGCTGACGATTTCACACGAAGGCGGATCGAAGTCTGTAATCTGGAAGGAGACGCGGGAAAAATTAAAGCTCAACAGCAGAAAAGGAGTTTATTTCCTAACGTGAAGAACCTGCATTACGTGTTTTTCCTCATTCCACATGCGTGAACCAGAAAATGAATGGTTACCTTGGTAACAACAGACAGTCGCAGCACTATGTAGTTGTCGTCAGCACCGCCAGGTGACTTGACTTCAATGGTCAGAGTGACATCGGTTCCTGAAGGCGTGTCCGCTGGCGGTGTGATGGTCAACGTACTGTTAGCATACTCTCCAGTTACCAAGTTGAGGCTGTTAGGAGAAGAAAGAAACATTTGGATGTGAGTGGTTTGAGCAACATGCAAATGTCTGTATGCTAACGTTCTCGCTGTGACGATGCTAACATGCTAATGTCAGGAAGGCATCATGTTTCACCTGTCCATGCCGGCGTTTGCTAAAGGTCAGAGTCCTTAGTTCTACAGTTTTCTCATTAAGAATGTGAACGTGATGATGCTAAAGAATAATAATGGTAGGAATAATGTCATGATCAAAGCACTAGCTTTGATCTACAGTCTTACACTGGCCTTATCCCTCATCTGGTTCTAAAGTGTACAAAATTTGACCTTGACCTAGCTTTCTCAAGGTCAAGGTAGGTCATCTCATTTTTATCCCCTTTGCTGCCCGAGTAATGTGCTTTTTGTTTTGTATTTCTATCTGCAACGGTTGCAAAGATATTTGGTGGGTTAACGGACGGATGAACACTGACAATTACAATACATCACCACTTTGAAGTGGGATGTAATAATAATAATAAAGTCATAATAATAAAGTCATAGGACAACGTCGTAGGACATAGTTAAGGGGCTTTAGTTTACAGGCACGAGAAGCTCAAAGTATTCCTTTGGGAACCACAGGAAATGGTTTCCCATGAGCTTCAGACAGCTGGAACGGCATTAGATAAGAGATGTGGATAAGGACATTTCATAAAGATACTGTTTTCAGCTGCTTTCTTTTCACCTTGTTGGGAACACCATGGGGAACTTCCTGTCATTACTGGCATCGACTGTGTATATGCCACCAGGGCCGTTGCTTATGACGCTGAAGGGGACTTTGAATATCTCTCCTGGCTCCACGCTGCTGCTGATCACAGCCTAGAGGTAAATGGACGAGGAGAAAGAGATGATGACACTGCAGCTGAAGCACCACTTCATAAAATAGCACACATGCTGTTAAGAAGGGGAAGAGGCTGACCTGGATGTTCACTTTGGAGACGGACATCAGGGTTGTTGACTGCCTCTGAAATTCAGTGTTTGACACTTTGTCCCTTCCTCTCAGAGAGACCACAAACTCGCCGTCAGGGACCGCATCCACAGTCACCAGGGTCTCTCCATTGCCCATGTCAGTCAATGTGCTGCCGCCCAAACTGTCGGAGCTAGACACAGTTACCAGGCCAACCTCTTCCACAGCAATGGAGGACGGCCCTTTCCTTCCCATCGCTGTGAGCATCAGGTTGGCTGGCTGTCCTGGATTTCCAGGTGATGGTAATCAGGCAGCAGGGCAGGGGAAAGAAGAGGAAGACAAATAGTGATGCAGAAACACGGTTTAGTTCCATGAACAGATTTGTTCTTGTCCTGTCTCACTGTTTCTTTCAGAGCAAGGGGAAATTAGATTTGCATTCTCCAGATGGGAGCTAATTCTGATGGCAAACTGGACAGAAGCTGCTCATTTACCAGTCTGGCACCAGTAGCATTCATTATTTTTTCTGGGCACCTGATCAATGGAAGTCCAGCATCCCTTTTTGACTTGTTTTGGACTTCATGTGAAACAAAAAGCCCTTTTCAAAAGGTAATAACGTAAAATCAACAATTACGACTTCACCTCATTGCGTATTTTTAGTAGGCAGTCACGTGATACCGTACACGCATTCACTTCCAGGTCCCAGAAGTGCACGCCGTTCTGTCAGTCTCGGACTTTTGTGAGACACAAAAGTGCTTTAAACAGTCAAAATGTGGGAAAAGGTAATACAGATAGAGGGTGTTTTAATATCAATATGGGAAGGGTTCAGAAACATTTAAATTACCCTAAAAAGATAAATAGATTGCGATCTCGACCGTGGATTTCTCAATCGCTTGTGGTTCCTGGAATGCATTGACCGCAAAGACCGAGGCGCACTGTAGAACCATTCCATTTATGATTACAGTACAGGTTATCTCTTGGTTTACTAGGGCGTTAAGGTTGGACTAACATTGTTAAACAGTAACACTGCTTCCCTGTGTGTTGTGTACCTGCTTGTGGACGCCCACTGAGAACTGCATAGCCGGGGTGAGGTCCCTCAAAGGGTTCCACAAAGTCATAAATGAAGGTAATCGTACTCTGGCCTGGAAACACAAGTAGAGACCGTGAGTGAAAAGCGATCAGGGAATTCCTTAACATTTCATTACGTCTAAATGCGTCTCCTGACTGTTGAACTTTGTGCTTTATTGTACTGTATAAATTCTCTGGTAAATTCTTTTACCAGTTGTATACTAAACTATGCTAACTGCCCAGAAAGAGCTCAAAGAGTAAATGTAAATTTCAAAAAAGATGAACCTTTTTTTTACCTGTGATTTTAACGGTGTATAGATCTCTGGATTGTATGCCTATCTGCCAGTTTCCTGTCTCTTTGTCAGCATTGAGAGAAATTCTCCTCAGGTTACCGACAGACTGAATGGTCCCCAGTTTACCGCTGGCCTCAGCGTGGCTCTGGGTCACACCTGGTGTTTGATAGAGTCATTATAAATATAAAGGCCATTGGAGGCTCTTCAACGGTGTCAAACACCAGCATTTCCCTTCAGGGGGTGTGCGTTTCATTGAGAATCGTGTGTTACCAGAAGGGTTGGTCAGTGTGAAGGTAATGGATGTTCCTGTGATGTAGATGGTGATGTTTTTCAGGGATTCATCCAGTGTGAAGGGGAAGATCGCATCTTTCCCAGGGTTTATATCTCGTTGAAGGACTGTCACCTGATGGAGGATGGAATGAAAGATTCATCTCCAGTTTTTAACTTGCTCCATTCACAAAAGGGAATGAACCCTCAGAACTCCATAGTTGTACCAGAGCTGAGGTGGATGTGTCAAGGATGATTTCTGTGGCCTGGGACAGCTGACCCTTAGACACTTGGATGGCCTGGCCTCCAGAAGTCACAGCCAGGTCCTTGTAGTCTTGAAAGGAGGCTCTGAGGGATCGACGATTCCTACGACCGTGCCCAGTCATGAAGAATGAAACCTGTTGAGATTGCAAAGATCCTTAGGATGGATTTCACCTCGGTCTAATGAGGTAATAAGTCATCGGTGACGGTCTGGTTTACCGTTGACTTGGTGCTCCTGATGAGGGCAACAATACTGTCTTTAAGGTGGATGTCTTTCGCTGTTGCATCAGTGAAAACGTAGATGTGAGAGGAGGCCGGGGCCCCAGTGAGCGCCAACTGGAGGAAGAGAATGAACCCAGTCAGTCCATCGCACCACTGACAGGAATCCACACACACGTCTGCAGTTCAACACCCCTCGTTACACGGCGGTGTCGTCGTCTTTGTACCTGAAGGCCTGACAAGCACATCTCAGGGTAATCACCACCTCCATCTGGTCTGAGCTTGGAGATTTCTTGTTTCATCCTCTCAGGATCTGTTGTCCTGAACGTGGGTCCAAAATCTGATCCAAAGCACAAAATAGGGATGAGTACCAACTAACCTTTGCTGTAGTGTTTTGGATTAAATACATCTTCCTTTAAATCAATTCTAAACTGTAAAACACAGATTTCAATTTTCATAACGAGTTGTTTCATCTATTTCATTTTTATCTTTTTTTTTTTTTAATCTAATTGTTCCCTTTCTCATGAGCTGAAAAAAAAAGATCTAAACCTTATGTGTAATGTGCACCTGACGGGCGGACATTCCTTTATCAGCCTGGACACAGCATTTCTAGTCACAATCAAAACTGAAAATTTAATCACCATTTCTTGTCACCCGACCAATAATCATGATCGATCAGCATCTTACTGTACTGGATCACACCTGTCAATGAATGTATGGTGAGTGGATTCCAATGGAGGCCAAATGCTCACCAACATTGATTATATGAAATTTGTGAAAGAAATTTGGGTAAGTAAGTCTAACCCTGACCCTATCCTTAACCCTTATCCTTAACCCTATTCTTAACTCTAACCCTATCCTTAACCCTGACCCAAGTCTTTAACCCTAACCGAACCTCCACCAGTGGTGATCCACTATCAGTGTGGTAGAACAGTTCATACCAGGGTCGTTGAAAGGCACCATAATGTACTCGGATGGCTCATCTTGTGTTCCTTTTTTTAGGTCAATGAGTTGATGAACAACCCTCCTGGCTTCTTCGATGTCATCCAACATGCTGCCAGTCGTGTCGATCACAAAACACACGACGGAGGAGCGGGCGATCCCCATCATCCTGTGATGAGCACCGGAGAGAGACAAAAGCGTCAAAACCCTTCCGAAGCTCCTGACCTCCTGAGTCTACTCGCTGGTCGTCTTCATCTCAGAGCGAAACACCGACCGCCCTTATCGGGTTCCACCGGACTCACGTCAGAAAGTCGTTGTCCCCAGCAGCCAACCGGATGTCTTCTAGCAGCTGCAGGCTGGCCGCTGTGGCGATATTTACGGCGGTATCGTGGAGGACAACATTGTCCGGGCGACGTTCATCTTTGCTGATGCCTCCACGAGGAACGGCCTCACCAGTTAGGTCACCTTCACCACCATGGCTGCATTTGCCTGGGGTGGGGAAAAGGAAACTTTCCAGAGCTTCTAATATGTCAACTTTACTATTGATAGTGTAATGTCTTCCTGTCCGATCAGGTTCTAAGAGTGTTCTAACAGGTGTTCTGTCTGCGAGTCCGGCTCCAGACATGTTTGTGGCTGATACCTTTAGGCTTGGCATCAGAGAAGATGCCCATGTAGCCCGATGTGAGTATCTTCTCCTCCAGGATGTTGGGGAGGATGGGATTGGGGCAGCTTCCACTGCCGCAGTCGCTGCAGGTGGCAAGGTCGACACCTACACAAGCAAAGTCGCGTCATGCACCACCGTCAGAACTGTGCACTCTAAAGACACAATCAGCTGCTCTTTGGTTTGGTTGCTATGTGTGTGAGAACATCTACACACACCTGCCAGGTTTTCCAGAGGCAGATCCGGACGTATCAGGCTGGCGTAGGGCTCTGTGTAGCCCAGCTCCACCCAGTTGCTGTGGCTGTAGAAGTCCTGACATGGAGACACGACTCTTAACCACACCTACGACTTCAATTCCACACAACTTCAACACATCATTCAACACGTCTTCGTCCTCTGGACATGGATCCCCTCTCGCTCACCTGCAGGGTGTGAAGGACTCTGCCCAGCGTTTCTCTGGCAGCTTTAAAGTTCTTCGAGCGAACGCTCGCCTTGATGGACACCATGCCCTCCATGATGAGGAGACGCCCTTCCTGGAAGGCCTCCGAGTTGAAGTGGTGTGGAGCGCTGGAAATATTTGTTTTGTAAGTGAAACCGTGTAGAATGTGTGGAGTTTAAATGCTTTAATTGCTTTTTTTTTGGGTGTGAATCTCTTTCCCACCTATTGACGAAGTCGCGGTCCACCAGCCCGTTCTGGATGTAGATTTCTTGAAGTGCAGAGTGAAACTTGGCGCCGGACACGTCTCCTGTGGCTCTGGGGCCCAGACAGGCTTGGACCAGTTCCTCAGGGGACGAACCCTGTCATCAGAGGTCAAAGGCATGAGGTTAAAGGTCAAAGATTCCCTTATTTAAAAAGAAGTGAGCAAGAAAGGACTGTTAAGAATGTATTTCTACAAAGTCTCAGGCTTCATCTTCATGGCACAAAGTCAGTCTCTGGTAAATTCTAATAAAATGCGATGTGATTGTGATTATTTTTCTAATTTGAAACTTGCATATATTAAAAAAAAATTAAACCTCGGGGAACCACGAATGTCTGCAGAACATTTCACACCAACCACTAAATTGTGGTAGTTGAAGGACCAAATAAGATCAAATATCCAACATGTTCCACCAATAGAGCCATGAAACTATCTCAGATAAGTTAAACTCAGATAAGTCTAAATATAAAAACGACACCAGAGATTTACATGTTGTGTTTCATCGCCTGAATTTCTTACACAACTTTATTTTTACGTGTCTTCCATCCTACCGTGGGTTTGAATTCATGACCGGCCGCCTCGGCCACGGCCCGACACGTCTCTGTCACCGTCTGCAGAAGAGCCGTTCCCGTCATGCTGATGTGAGTGGACGAGCCCCCGCCGATGGGGGCGAAGGCCACGGCTGGCCCTGATAAGACCAATGCCAGCAGGGCAGTGCCCAGCAATGAAGCCATAACTGATCTATGGGAAGGCAGGAGTGATTAGGTATCTGCTGACGGGGTGGTGAAGGTATAGCTGACTCATTGGTCTCCTGATTTTTTATTATCGCTTGAGTGGTTTGCAAAAAGAGTCATTAAATCAGAGATTGAAATCCAGGCCGTATGTGCAAATCACCGAACATAAAATCAGTGTAAGAGTGAGAGGAAAAATTATACATAGTGATTTGCTGCTTTTTTAAAAGTTTTTTAGGGATGCATGCATTCAAATATCTGTCAATATCTGTCCCACAAAATAACAATTTCCATTTAAAGCCCATTTTGTCTCTTTACTGGTTTAATGTGAAAAGAGGAGTTGATAGGAAAAAAGCTAAGTGGAGTAAGAGACGCGCCTTAACAAATCACTTCATTTTATTAGATCTTAGCTCAGATTTTTCAGTGATTGCATAAAGAATCAAAGCGTATAAAAATTGTCAAATATGGTTTAAAACAATTTGCTATATTTTGTTAAAACAATAAAATAAGATGTAAAAAAACAAATCAAATGAAAACACTTATTGATATATTTCAAATATTAACGTAGCATACCTGTGGAATGGAGTAATTGGATTTTACACAGATCGATTATAAATCTTCCATAATCAATATTTTTCTATAATTGTAAATGAATTCAATATTTTTTTCACTATTTTGTTTAGTTGAAAAGTTGCACATGTTTTATCATGTCAGTATAATAAGAAACAGAACTTTGTACCTGGTCGTGTCGCCGCGGTGATGACTGCAGTAACTCCTGGAGAAGCATCCCCCCGTCCACAGCCTTTATACATACAGTCCTTTATGATGGGTGGAGACATAGGGGGACAGAGTTTACTGTTAGCAGCGCTTTGCTATCATCATTAGTCAGACACACCAGTGTTATCTGAGTACGTTTCCTCAAACTGTTTCCTGTTTTAAACAGTGGAGGTAAAAACACTCATCAAATTCACATCATGATGGATTTAAGTTCTACTATAAATGATATCAAGAAACAACCAGGATATGTGGAAGGGCCACACCAGTTATCAGTGTTTATTGCTGACAAAGGTTAGGATATAACTTTATATCCCAGATATCCCATCGCTGGACTAAAGCGATGATAGACTATCTCTGATCTAGACTTTGTATTCATTTGTTTTCGACAAGTCTGTTGAAAACAAGTAAATACAAATTTGAATCTGTGTTTTGATTCAAATTCCTTTAACATATACCTGTCACTCCTTCGCTGTCAGTCTGACCTGAATCCAGACGTGGGGGCAGATTTATTGAGCGGTCCTGGTTTGATATGTTCATCAGTGACTTGTTGCATTGACAGCTCCTGTTCTGTTTGGTTTTTTAGATCTTGAATGAATGGCTTGCGGAGCTTGTTAACTGTTACTCTGTGGGTTTTTGGCTTCTACAACTGAACGCGTCACAGCTCCATTACAGCTGCAGTGCACTAAGGTTCAACAGGTGTTTATAGCAGCTGCCAAGAAGACGTAGTTCCTTACAACCTTCCTGTAAAGGTGACAGCGCCCTCAGAAAACCTTTGACTGGTTCAGTAACCAGTTGGTCATCATATTATCTGTAGATGATGTTAAAATAAGCCAGTCAGCAGCCTGAAATCACACACCAGGCTAGACTTCAGTTTGAACTGTTTGCTTATTTACTAAAATGTTAAAAGAAATATGAAGAGACCACAGACATCACTGCAATCTGACATATGTTTGGAACATGAAATAAAATAATAGTTAATCATTTAAATACAATGTGATAATGTGTTTATGATGTCTTTACTTTTTTGGATTGAGTCATCCGGGAATGTTTGCTGAAATTGATCGGGTATGGCACATAAATGAAACTAAATGAGGAACAGATTTTATTTAAGAAATCTGTTAAACTTCCATACATCTCGGCTTCCGTTACTTACAGTGCCAGTTTAGAATTTAACTTTGTAATTTAGTTTTAGCTTTGAGAATTTCCATTTAAGTGTCAGCAGATTTTTTGAAAACTATTGTCACACAAAATCATTACCTGATTGATCATAATAGTGTGAAAAAATTGATCTCATTGGATTTTCCGTTTGAATTTTGAACTTGAATTGTTTTTCTTCCACATTGGATCAGGACAGGAAGTCAGTTGTTCTCAGGCGGTTTTCACCACCAGGTGGCGACAAAGGCTTTGACTCGTTTTCCTACTAAATTTCATTTTGTTGTCCTGGATCAACATATATCACTGCTGTTGTTGTGTTAATGAGTGTGAAGATGTCTCAGTGAATCTGTGTTTATGCAGTGCATCGTCATGGAAACTGCAGCACCATCTGAGGGGAACCTGTCTACACAAGTTCAGCCGTGGCGTGACTCTGAGGACAGACTCTGACATCACACATATCATATTTCAGTTGAAACTCAGAAGAAAGTATGACGGTCTCCCCCCCAACATTTGTGAACTGAAATCCACCACACAGGAAGTCCAGGAAGCGAGGACGGGTACGCGGGTGTCTGAGTCTCCATGGGTGTGTCTGATCTACTGGGTGTCTCCACCTGGAAGGATGAGTGTGACATGAGGGCAAACAGACGGAGCACCAATCAGGACTCCATGATTCTGACTGTCTGTCTGCTGTGATCAGGGTAAGTTTTACACTCTTAAATGGTTCTGTGGCAGCAGTCACCTTAGAATCATGATTATTTATAGTTTCCATCTACTCCTTACCTTCTTTAAGCTGTTGGTCAGATCATGCTCTGCCAGTTCTGAAATAACCTGTAGATATCTTTCACAACACAAAGTCTGCTTTGTATATTCTGAGTCATTTTGACCAATCAATCCTTCAGTTAAAATGTTTGGAGTTCTGCTGAAACTGCTCTAGAGAGGTGTTGATGTCTCTAATATTGTAATCCCGGTTCTATACGTCAGTAAGCTGCAGCAGTCTCAAGAAGGGGCAACATGTGGACAGTTATCTTCCTCAAAGAGCTTTTCATCCACAATCCAAATCTTTGAGAGCAACAGCTGAAGAATGTTTCTTAACATACAAATCCAAAAAATTAGTGCAACCATGAGATGAATTTGATGCAGAAAATGAGGACAAAACCCTCCCAGAGAAGTTGCAAAGATGGAAACCGGCAATGAATGACGTGACCTATATATAAAAATTAGACAGGGGAATGAGTCATGCCTGTTAGTATGGACAGATTTCATCATATGTCTGCGTTCGTGTGCGGACTAGTGCTGAGGTGGTGCTTGTCTCGTCAGTGGGGTCATGGTAAGGGAATACATCTGAATAGTTCAGTTTTTATGTATCCTTATAAACTATTCGGAAGGATTAAATGTTCCACAGCCTTCCTCTTATAGCCTGAATTGATCTGTTTGTCCTGATTAATATAATTATTTAAATATCTGCTTTATAGGAATACACACCTGTATCTGCATAGTTAATGTTAGCACTAACAAGCTACTGTAAACATATCAATGGTAGCATTTATTAAGCTTTAGGGGTGCAGTTTGTCATATCTGCCACTAGGGGTCTCTTCAGCAGCAGGTAACCTACTCTGAATGGAATCATGGGAGCTGCTCTTCCTCGTTAAATAAACAGCCAATGAATGTCAGTGAAAATCTAGCTGACTAGACTCTGGCAGAAATGTTGACAGACAAGTTGTGTACTAAACTTTGCTGTCATGATCCCGAGCGTCCCTCCTCACTTCCTCTTGTGACGGCTGTGGACCTACAACTATTGTGTTTGGGCTTGAAAATTGCTGGAAATATTTGGGATAACGTAAGTACACCAGTCAGTTTACTACATGACCACCTTCTAACACTGTCAACCTGACATGCTAGGATGTCCACACATGTAGCTAAGCATGTGCAGCTGCTGGAATGAGGTTGGTCCATAGGAACAGGCTTTGGCATGTTAGTCACTGCTGGATGCTGTAAAGTCTGTCATTTATGCTCTTTTTTTTTCTGCTTTTAAAGGAGAACCTGTGTGTTTTAGTTTAACGAGAAAATAGTGCACACACACAGTTCCTATATAAAATTACCTTGTAGGTGTGCCCCATACCTTACTGCTTTATTGTGTTGCTTAGAAGCCTGTGAGAAGGAGAGAGATGAACACATGACACATGAAATTACGTCTTTCGTAACCTCGTCTTTCCTTGTTATCCCTCTGACGCTGGATTTGATCCTCGGAACGATGAGACAGCAGACATATTGAGCAATAAAGATAAACCAAGCGCATGATGATGACGATGATGACGATGATGATGATGATGGTTCTCATTTCATTTAGTCAGGGAGTTATCAGCATTCAGGAGAGGACAAGCTTGCCGCTCATATCACCGTCATCAACGCCATCGTCTTTCCCACCGTAGATAGCAGCTTGTTGCAGACGGCGTTGAAACAAGAAAAGACTTGTACTCTTATCTCTCTATCTACCCTCACCTAAACGCTGATTCTTCTTCTTTCAGAGCACAGATGACAAACATATCCTTCACTCAAGAAGCCGCCACGGAACAGTTGTTCTGTCCTTTGCTGCAGGTCATGAGGAACCACAGCCTCAACAACAACACGAAAGCCAACTTGGTGGTGGTCTGTTTCCACGGTCTGGTCTCCTGTTTGGGGATCCTGGAGAACGCCCTGGTCCTCTGGGTGATAGGTTTCCGTCTACGACGCCGCACCGTGGCGTCTGTCTGGGTGCTCAACCTGGCCTTGTCTGACTTCCTGGCGACTCTGACGCTGCCCCTCTTCACCTTCTACTTTAGCTCGTCACATAGTTGGGTACTCGGGACGCCGCTCTGCAAAACACAGGCTTCCATCTTCTTTTTGAACATGTTTGTGTCAGCCTTCCTGCTGGCAGCCATATCTCTGGATCGCTGGCTTCTGGCGGCCAAGCCGGTGTGGAGCCAGAATCATCGGTCGGTGGCCGGAGCGTGGAAGGTGTGCGCGTTGGGTTGGTTGTGGGCTGCGGTCAATACATTACCTTACTTTGTATTCCGCTCTGTGACTGAGAAAGTAGATGGGAGGAAACTGTGCTACCATGATTTTGCTTTGTACTCGACGTCTCGAGCGACATTGCTGAGAGACTGCAATGTGAGGCAGGCAGGAACGGCCATCTCCAAGCTGCTTCTTGCGTTCCTGTTTCCTCTGATGGTGATCGCTGGGAGCTACATTCAGATCTATCTCACCCTGAGGAGCAGAAGCAGGAGCAGGAGGCAGAGTGTCAACAAGCTGACGGACACACTTCTTGTGTCGACCAACAATTTGACATCAGGAGCTACGAAGGAGCCTCCCACCAAGAAACACCCTGTTATCTTTCTCAGGACTCTTACCTCCGGTTCGTTGGCTAAGCCCCCCGCTACCCTCCCCCCGTCGGCATCTCACCAGACCAATCAAAGTCAGCTTTCCCAGAGCTTCACCAAGATGGTGACATTTGTGATTGCAGCATTTGTACTGTGTTGGGCTCCCTATCACATCTTCTGCATAATCGAAGTGATAGCCCAGTATCAGATCGCCAACACCAGTCTGGTGGAGGTGGGGCTGCCCATAGCCACCACGTTTGCCTTCTTGAATCCAGTGTTGAACCCCATCCTGTACGCCTTCAGCTGTCCAAACTTCTGCGTGAGGATCCGACAGAGTCTGGTGGCGGTGTTTGATGGACTGGTGGAGGAAGGAGGAGGGCTGCTGATGGCTCCAGTGAGAAGCTTTAAATCACCCATCAGGAGGAGGAGTCGAGACGCTAGTCCGGGAACGCCTGGGACAACATAGATGACGGGCCAGCGGTCAGAACCTGATCATGATGACGCACCTGGATTGTGAGAAACATTGTCCAGATCGTTTTGTGGTTGTTTCCTTTACTGCCGTAAAGGGTGGTCTTTGTCTGGAGCGCGTTGTGTTAACAGGTCGAAGTCATTTGTACAGACTGAAACTTTTGTTCTGTTTTTGTTGATTTGTTTTTTCAGAAAGACGTTTTTAAGTTGCTTTTTTTAAAGAAAACATTTACATTTATATCTGTTAGTTAAATGCATTGAAATTGAACAAGTGAAGGCTTTTGAAGGGCTTGGAAGCTGAGTGTCCAGATTGGCCACAGGATGGCAGCACTTCCGTCACAACGTAAACATAAAACGAAAACGTGGGATTATGCTTTTCAGGTCCTGTAATCCAGGAGCATCTAAAATCTGAGCTGCTGACTGTCTGACTACCTTTCTGAATGATTGGATTGGATCATTTCTGATAACCATTTTGATTGACACAGCTGTCGCCACCGTCCCCTGGCCAGACCCACCGCCCAGCGGAGGTGTAATGTAGGCCACAGCGGAGTGGGATTACGGCAGAGGTAGTTGTAATTTGTAGAGAATATCAGAGTGAAGATTCACAATATAAAGACAGAGCAGGATTAAACGGGTTCGACTGAAATATAAAGCTCCACTCTCCTCTCAGCCATTCAGTATGCAGATTATCTCTCTCTCTCTCTCTCTCTCTCTCTCTCTCTCTCTCTCTCTCTCTATCTCTCTCTCTCTCTCTATCTCTCTCTCTCTCTATCTCTCTCTCTCTCTCTCTCTCTCTCTCTCTCTCTCTCTCTCTCTCTCCTTTTTAGATTTAGATTTTTAGTTTTTCCCATTGTGTATTCATTATTTTTAAGTCTTTTCTGGTTCTTTTCAGTTCCTGTCTTGTTCTTTTCTCGGGGTTCTCAAGAACAGGGGAGTGTTTGCTTGGTTTTTATTTCAAATTTATATCCAAATTCTTAAATTTGATTTTAATCAGTATGTGAAACACAGAACACCTTTTTTATATTTATGGACATTACAGTTATTCCTACTTTGTATATTAAGTACATATATTGACCCTTTTGTGCGTTTCATTCATGGGGGCATTGGCAACAGGTTTTTTTTTTATCAATGTTTCTAAGGCTGATGTAAAGTACATTTAATAAATGAAAGTGTCCAGTCTAATGTGTGATTTGGTGGTTGTGGAGTTTGATAAAGTAAAGCAGAGTTTGAATGGGGGCATGTAGAGTGAATGGAGGCAGTAGAAACACCAGGGGGTCAGATGAAGGTCAGCAAACTTCACTGACACGAGGTAAATGAAATCAGGTGACGTTGATCACGATCTCTGAGACATGACTGGGATATTATAGAAGCACTAGCAATTAACGGAGCACCGCTAACGACGTAAAACACACAGATCAGGATCAAGACAATGAAACAGCAGGACAGCGAGAACATTGACAGAGCCAGAGAGATTACATAAAGCGCTGTGAGAAACAGTTGACCAATGAGCCACGAGCAAGGAATGAGAGCGAGAGCACATGGTAAGGATTGCATTAAAGGGTTTAAAGCCATGGTTCTTCTGGTGACAGATGCTCACCAGGGAAGTGAAACTCTTTGCACGCTGGGTGGGTTTCTTTAAAAGCTCACGGCTGTGGTGCACACACTTAAACACTACGCCCTCGTTCCTGGCGGTTAATGCATTCCAAGAACCACACGCAATTAACGAATTCTGTGACTGATCGACAAACTCATCTTATTATTTAAACGTTTCTGAACCCCCCCATACTGATATTAAACCACCTTCTATCTGTTTTACCTTTAAAACACTCTGACAGACTGTTTAAAACACTTTTGGGTCTCACAGAAGTCACAGACTCACAGAACGTAGCACACTTCAGGATGCCGTCAGCCAATAGGATGCGAGTACGGTATCACGTGACTACCTACCAAACATCCACGATGAGGTGAAGTCGCGATGCGTTGATGCGTGAATGTGCGAGGGCGCACTGTTCTCTAACGCCATGTTTGTTTTTAATCAATTTTTCTTTGAGTTCAATCTTTCAAACGTAAAGTTCATTTTAAATTTGTTCCTGGGCTCCAACCTCAATCTGAGACGTTTCTGCTGAAAAGGTTTCTTTACTACCGGTTGATAAAAGTAATCCATGGCTGGATCTTTTTCCTGTTTATATCAAAGAAATGTTTGTCAGACTTTGTCAACAGTTTTCAGCTGAGGCCTGAGGACAATAGTGCTTTGTTCCACGTCCATGGTGAACGGACTGCTACTCACTGTTGTTGTTTGAAGGACTGGGAGTGAACGCTGTTTGTTCATCTCTGGTTGGTAACACTGAGCCCTGAGCAACAGTCACAAGGAGCCGGTACTTTCCCCCTGTGGTTTACCTCAGTCCTCATGCGTAACACCGTCAAGTCGTTCATTTAATCAACACGTTGACTAATCTTAAACAAAATCTTGAACATTTCCCAACAGCCGCTCGGATCGTTCTGCTTTAGTGTCTGAGATTCTTCATCGAGGCCTCCAGACATTCACTCATTCATCATCATCTTCAGTACCTGCTTCTTCCGCCGTCACGGGTCATGGGGTGGCTGGAGCCTTTCCCAGCAGACTTGGGCCATGATTCAGGGTACACTCCTGGGAAGACGCCGGCGCACCACGGAGCCGACCTTCAGGCAGAACAATCAGAATCTGGAGCACACCATTGGATAAAATCACCCATTTGAATGATTCTCGAATCAAACGCCCCAAATCAAACTGAACATGCGTCTAATGAGTCTTGACTCCACTGCTCCCTCTGGAGGAGGTCAGATTATTGCAGCAAGACTCACTAGAGTTTGAATCCGCCTGAAAAACTGTGACTGTGGACGCATCGAAGGGCTGACTTTACCCAACTGGTAATCGTGGATGGCGACCCTGGTAGTCCAAGCCACCATGTTAGCACTGGGAATGTATTTACGCTACTATCTTGCTACTAGCTCACGTCAGCTATCAGGTTACAGGCTTTTGACGATGGTCAGAGATGTCTGGAGAGGAAATAAGAAAAGTTTTTCCCCAAGGAGGATCATTTCTAACACCTCTAAATTTAAGAAAACAAGCAAAACATCCATCCCTCCACCCGAATTTGGGCGGTTGATTGAATTATCATTGGCGTGTGTGGTAGAGGAGGTGGATGGACGGATGTAACAGTGAGTGATGGATGTAGATGCCGGCGAAGGGATGATAGAGCGAGAGAGAGAAGGAGGAGCATCAGCAGGAGATATGCCTCAGATTATCAACCGGTGTGGGATGTTGTAGAGACAGATAAAGAGGAGGAGTGTGACAGGAGGGACCGTCTCTGTACATGCGAGCTGGGCAGCAAAGATGACCGACACCAAGAGCGTTTCATCCGTGGAGGCGCCGGAGGGGAAGTTAATGAAGAAGGTCAGTGGACGCTGGCGCCAGAACGGGACTCAGAGCGTCCTAAGTCCTGACACCGGTGCCTTGACAAGACCGACAGGATTTCCTGCCGTGACCCACAGGCCCAGCCTCTTCACCATTTCAGAAATTTCCAGCTGAATCTCTTGTTTGTTTCATTCCCATTTCATTTGAGAGCCAGTCTGTGTGTGAAACAGTGATTTCCATCAATGTCATGATGTTCTTGACTCTTTCAACCAAATCCTACCAATGCAGGGCTTCGTCCTACAGGCTGCCCGTGTGACAACTTAGACAGATTCCTATTGGTTCATCATCTCTCCTCTTTTTCTGCATCATCTTTGTTTAATTTCCTGGACAGTTTTCAAACTGCAGCTTCCTGTCTCGTCCTCCAGGGTTCCATCAAGAAGAAGATCGAGTCGTTCAGGCGATGGAGTTCAGCGAGTATCAAGAGGCCCCCGAAGCCTAAGGCCAAGTCCTTGAGTCTGTCCTCCCCCGTGGGAGACCCCGATGACCTGTGGCTGCAGGAGGGGGACAGGCGGAAGCTGCACCCCATTGTGGACTCGGTCTTCGGACAGGTAGGACCCCGACCTCAGCGGCACACGTTCGTCCGATGAGACTCGATGGAGACGAAGCTAGACTCGTCTCCACCGACCCCCCCCCCCCGTTAACAAAACTCTGCTATCCAACTCTTTCTGGATCAGAAGATGGTTTTACTGACCTGTGTCAACCTGCTGAAGATGTTCAGTTTGATGTTTCTTTGGTATCAAATGATTCGTGCATCCCATAAATATTTTGGAAGCTGCTGTTTGATGCCTGGGATTGAGAAACTTTGCTGTGAGGAGTGGGTTACTGGGTCACCCGGTGAAGTAGTCCTGTTAGATACCTACATAACACATGGTGGAGTTAATATCAGGTCATTAGGATGTAATAATGATGCATCTACTAATTCACAAGGGTCACCCCATCAGGGTAGTTCTAGTGTGTTGTCTGCTCCTCTTCATCAGTGTTCAGGAGACTCATCCACACACTCAGCAACAGATGGAGTAAATGATGAGGAACTGAAGGAAGGGGGGGATGAGATGGGATGAGGATTGGGGACTGACGGATGGCTGGATGTCATAGCGACAGATTGATTACAATGTGAAGGCAGATTAGAGTTTAATGTCAGAGGACAGACACACATCACTGATATCAGCCCAACACTGAGCTGCTGTCCCTCTCAGATTCTCAGACAGAACCAAGATGGCCGGGGTCAGAGGTCGACTTTCACCACCTCCTCCACTGGACTTCAGCGTAGCCTCAAGTTGCTTCTTTGCTTGAGCGAAAATGAATGCAGTCACTAGAGACACGCCAACGTGGATAATAAGGGAGGAAAGGCAATATTATCTTTATATGTTAATCTACAAGAAGGCTTAAAACGGGGGTAAAACTCATTTTCACTAAGGGCCACATCAGCATAATGGCTGTCCTCAAAGGGCCTGATGTAACTAATAAATGTAACTAAAAGTAACTCAATGTAATGTAACATAAATGTAACTACTCCTTAATGCTAAATAACCGAATTTATTACTTATTCAAGTTACAAATATTAAAGTTACACCCAAAAAAGTATGTTTTCTTGATACTCTGTTGTAACAGGATATTAAACCCACAGAAGTCCATCAATCAAGGATCAAACTATCAATGAATAAAGAAAAATAACATCAGACACAAGTTAGGACGTTAACTTTGTTCAAAATGTTTCTGTCAGAAACATTGCATTGTGGGAAATGTAGTTTTTGGTATAAGCACACTTTTAACCTATTTACCAGTACTTTCAACCACCCTTTATACTCTTACAGGCCACATAAAAAGATGTGGCGTGCCACATTTGGCCCCCGGGCCGTGAGTTTGACAATTGTGTCTTCGAGGTTTATAGATCAATCAGTCAGCCGATCAACTGATATTTCTATGTTATTACAGATATCAGGAGAGACATTGAAGACGACTGTTTGTCAGATGGCGTGTTCTAATTATAAAGTACAGACGCTTCAGCAGTCACATATCTACTGGATAAACTCACTAGATTGTCTGTATTTTGTGGCTTTAAAATCGTTTGGTCAAGCAGGAATCTTCAGTTTTTCAGGCATGTAACAGAATCAGTTTTCTTCCTGACCCGTCTACAGTTTTAGTTAATTATTTATCAGAAAATAGATCATATTTTACTACTGAATGTCACGGCTTGTAGACGGAACACGTCACCAAAAAACAAGAGCAGCTTTGGTGGACAGATGTAAAGCGGGTTAGTTGATGGCCCACCACACGTAGGCTGCGGTAACAGTTGTGTCCTACCCCCTTGGGCGGAGGCAAAACCTTCCGTCCCACCCCTCCTATGGTTTCCTGTGCCTTCCTTCTATTTTTGCAGGGGATCTCTAATCCGACAAAACCACGGGACCTCAGAGAAAACTCCAATCTAACTTCTAGGTCACATGAAAATGCATAAACAGCAGTTGGACAGGTGCGAAAGGCATTATCCTTCTTTTGGGGCGAGAATGGGAGCAGGAAATGTGGGACAGTCCAGACGGCCGTATGTGGTCGCAGTCTGGAAGAGATGAAGTCCTGCCCTGACGAGCGGCGCTGCTTCCTTCAATGAACGGATGCTGCCAGCGGGGGCGCTGTTGAGTTTGGGTCACAGAACCCTTTTGGTCCAGACCAATGTTCCCCCCAGATGTTTGATCCATACGAGGGGGGTCTGTCTTCAGCCAATAATCCAGTCTGTCTAAGGCACCTGTGTGCATCGCCACAAACTAGTGATCTACAGGTTAGTCATGTTACCCATAATGCATTTGTTTGTGACACTAGAGACTTTCTCTTGAGGTTCTCTCAAACATCCAACTCAGTTCAGTTTGTTTGTCCCCTGGTCTCTGTGGAACTGCTGGGGGGCCATCAGCTGACCAGGTTCTAACCCCCTGAGTTTTTTTGTGACCTGTAGTGTGTTCTTCGTCTCTATTGGCTGTGTTATCTCCCACACCTTCAAGTTAGCCTGATGCCTGCTAGGCTAACTAACTAATCCTCGTGTTGGTGGCGTGCAGCCGCTGTTGTTTCCTGTCGGTCTGCAGGTCGCTAACAATGGTGACCAGTTTGCTGCTGCTAAAGCAGAGATGCTTGGATGACATGATGGACGTGTCCACACCCCAGTAACAGCAGGAGAACTGCATGGGACGCTGAAAACAGAGCAAACGGATCCATAATGACATGAGAGCAAGTAGGAATTCAAAATGGAACGCAGCAGGAACATCAACCAAAACCGATCCAAAGGCTGAAAGACCTGCTTATGGTTGTCAGGTGGAAGAGGTTGTGGGTCCTTTTCAAGGTTTCTTTCTTTGCTTTGCTTCAGCTTCACATGTTGACGTTTTAGTTGAAGCGGCGAAGCTTCGTAAGAGAGTCGTCCTTCCGTCGTGGGAATTATTCCGTGCGCCTGAGAAGCGTGTAACAACCCCGCTGTAACCACAGTTCTCTGAGTGGACAAACCTCTGAACCTGTCATCATGAGGTTGTTTCGGGTCAGCTGATGTATAGACACCCCCCCGTGTGACTATATATCTTATTATTTACGGTAATTATTTACGGTAATCTTCTGAACCCCCCCATACTGATATTAAACCACCTTCTATCTGTATTACCTTTAAAACACTCTGATAGACTGTTTTGTTTGTGTCTCACGGAAGTCACAGACTCACAGAACGTAGCGCACTTCAGGATGTCGTCAGCCAATAGGATGCGTGTATGGTATCATGTGACTACCTATTAAAAATCCGCAATGAGGTGAAGTCGTGTGTCTTGATGCATGAATGCGTGAGGGATTACTGTGTTAGTGTTTCAGATACCCCCTCATGGATGCAGAGGTTATAACACTGAATTAGGGGAAACGTCAACTTTATGTCAGGAGGGTTCAGCTCGATTAACCTCGACTCTACATATAGGAGTGTGATTATCTGTCTTTAATGCACAGGGATTATGCTGCCAAGCTTGTAGAGATGTCAGTCTTACCAGTGGGATGACATTGATGCGCTGTGCAGGCTGTACGTAGGGTAAAGTCGTTTCAGCCGGCTGAAGTCAGCGCCCACACAGTTCCATTTGTAGGTCGCCCCGTTTGCCTCAAATCAACTCATTTACAGCATTCGCAGTAATGTCATGTTTGTTTGTCGAGCATGTGTAAGCATCCAAATACACAGTAATGCATCATCTAAAATGTTTGACCTGACCCGAACCAAAGCTGTCAGCTTAGGACGGCGTACCAAATCCTGACTGCTGGAGCGGCTCCATCATGTTGTTTGCTGTCCCGCTTCTGGGTTTTCTATCCTTGTCTTTCAGGCATCTGGTGTGTTTGCTGTTGTCGAGGGATGGGGCATAAATTCTCACCCAGCTGCTCTGTTTTACGTTGGCTTTAAGGCTTTGTGTTCACGCCGGCCTGCTGGTGGAGCTGGGGTGTGAATGTTGTCTCCACTGAGCAAAGGGAATTTCCCCTGAGGGATGAATGAGGTTGTTTCTTGTTGTGTCGTTCGTGCGAGGCGTTTCCTCCTCGTAACACCGTGAGCCACTGTTTAACTGTATTTAAATGGAGCTGAAGGATCCGTTGCATGTTTGTCAAGTAAATGATGAGAAGAAGTGCAGATAAAAGCCTGAGGCTTCCAGATACTAATCTGGTAAATGTCCAGCTGGACCAGTGGGCTAAGGCACATACCCTTATATAACCAACACAATGTGGATTCAAATCCTGTGCTGCAAGTCATCTCATCTCTACTCTCTGCTTAGTAGATTTGCAGTTGAACAGAGAGGTCAAAAAGCGTGGGGGGGGGGGGGGGGGTGAAGGATCTCGGCCTGGTACCGATTAATTTCTGATATCAGTTATCAATACTTTCCACCCATCCATCTCTGTCTCTCTGCTGAAGGGGTTGTTCAGGTTCAGACAAGTGTGTGTGTGTGTGTGTGTGTGTGTGTGTGTGTGTGTGTGTGTGTGTGTGTGTGTGTGTGTGTGTGTGTGTGTGTGTGTGTGTGTGTGTGTGTGTGTGTGTGTGTGTGTGTGTGTGTGTGTGTGTGTATGTGTAAACAAGTAATGTACTCTCCAACATCAAGTTGCGACACTGGCCTCTAGTGGTGACGCATGGTATTACACTCGAGCCTCCACACACACACACACACACACACACACACACACACACACACACACACACACACACACACACACACACACACACACACACAGGCTGGACTTTGCTGCTCTCTTCCGGTAGAAGTCTGACAGTGTGAAGCATCAGATCTGGATCGACATGATCCAGACTCCTGGTCGGGTGGGGGTCCTCAGAATGATGCTGTGAATAATGACCTAAAAAACATTTAGGCTTTTTGTGGCTCATTTGATTATTTCTTTTACTAAATCAAGTGGTTAATGATTATTTTTCTCAATTGTAAGTAAATTACTTTGGCTGCATTGCCTTTCTGGTCCTAATATTTTAAATTTGATGGTTCCGAGTTTCAAAAGTAATGGGATGAAAGTAAATCGTCTTTTTCCTCAAGATTGAAAATCTAGAGCAAATCATAACTACATTAAAATGCTTACAAGAATGTCTAATTATTGTTAAAAAATTCATAATTCATAATTTGAATGTTTTGCTGTTTAAATTTTTTGAAATACATTAAACCCAATTCAAACTTCTAACCAGAACCTGTAACAGAAATTAATCTTAATTTATTTTTTTTACTTTTTCTAGTTTGTTTTTCATTCAAAGTAAAAAATTCTCTTCCTGTAGGATTATATGTGCTTATATAGTAAAACCGCGACTATGATTGTTTTATACCAATCCTCACCTAGCATGTTTAGCTCTGTATGCATGGTTGTAGCGGCAAACAAAAGGATGCAGATGCATCTCCAGCCCCCCCATGGTGAGTCCTGTAGTTCTTAGAGAAAATATATTATTCCATTTGGCGACGACTATAAAAACAGCCTGGTCTATCGTTGGGGCTCCCACTGAGTGTGAGCGGAGCTGTTTGAACTCTGAGCTCGTTCTGTTCATTTTTAGCTCGTAGGAATTTTCTCTGAGACGAGAGGGAGATTCCAACAAACTTGAATTCTGTTTCCCTGTGTCCCGTCAACATGACTCTTCCCCCTAATCTGAAACGCCAGGGATTAAAGAGGCAGCCAATTCCATCCATAATTCTACCAACCCAACCCCAGAGAGAGAGAGAGAGAGATGAACAGGCAGCGTCCTGCCAGACTAGTCATTTTGAGATGGGCCTGATGTTTGGGAGGAAGGTGAGTGGGATGGATTAGATTAGGTTGGTCCGAATTCAAGAGATCTCTGTTGGCAAGAGAGACTGACCGAAAAACAGGAGAAAGAGAGAGAGAGAGAGAGAGAGAGAGAGAGAGAGAGGAGAGAGAGAGAGAGAGAGAGAGAGAGAGAGAGAGAGAGAGAGAGACAGAGAGAGAGAGAGAGAGAGAGAGAGAGAGACAGAGAGAGAGAGAGAGAGAGAATGTTCCAGTCATGCCATCAGGAGTCGGAGTCTGGTAGCGGCCGGTCGTTTCAGCCTGACTGTCCCACCCCGGCCATCAGTCCGCTTCACCCTGCTGCCATCCCATAATACCATATCCCGGGTCATCATGACAGCCTCCAGCCGTCTCTAGGAGCTGATAGGTGGGCACACCTGGCCTCTCGTGGGGGGATCGTGGATTATAACCCCAATCATGATGGATTCTGGACGTTGATGTGATAACTGAGCTGAGAGGAAGAGGAGAGGAGGAAGAGACACGGGGGTGGGAAGCAGGGGGCGAGACGGGCCGGGGGCAGGTGATGGGAAACATTAACAAAGCTTCTAAAAAGAAGAGTAAAAGGAGGAAGGTAAGGACGTCTCTCATTCCTCTCCTGATCGATGACAGACTGGTAGAATTATACAGTATTTTCCGCACTAAAAGGCGCACAGAAAAGCCCTTCATTGTCTGAAAAACCGACAGTGCGCCTTGTAATCCAGTGTGCTTCATAATCCAATGATCTTTATAATCCAGTGAGCCTTATAATCCAGTGCGCCTTATATATGAAAATGGTTTGAAATACACCATTCATTGAAGGTGCACCTTAAAGTCCAGTGCGCCTTATAGTGCAGAAGTTACTGTACAGTGGGACCTCTACTTACAAATGTCTGTACTTACAAAATTTTCTACTTATGTAATTTCTTCCAGAAACAATTTCGTAAGAAGAGGTACCACTGTAGTTTGAATAATGCTAAAGGTCATCAGAGGTCAGCTGTAAACCACTTCCTGTTGCCACTCCAGTGGATTTAGCTGGAGATAGACAGGAAGTTCCGCACCTGTTAGAACCCAATGAAAACAGACCTTGTTGCTGGGGTCACGACCCCCCTAACTTGGCTGGTTCCCGTCCTGTAAGGGGGAGGCGTCTGCAGAGCGAGGCGGAGCCTCCTTATCCGCCGCCGCCGGTGGCGCCGGTGAGGTGGAGACGGACGGCTCGGAGGAAGGAGGGAGCGAGCGCGACTTTGGGGAGCCGCTGTGTGCTCTGGTTAAGAACTGCAACATGCTGCACAACATAGTGGGACCCGCATGCGTGTTCCTCAGGCAGGGCTTCGCTCAGAGCCAGCTCGTATGTATGACACACACACACACACACACACACATAGTACATAGTCGCTGGTCACAGGTGCCTCATGGAGCTGCAGGCTCCTGATGCTCTGGATGACCTTGGGCTGAGGTTAGAGGTCAAACCCGACCACGTCTTTGTCTCGTTAATCTATTACTGGACTGTATTTGACTTTTTGTGGCTTTGGTGAATGAATAAATTCAAATGAAGAATGTTTTAGGCAGGGGTTACCCTCTAGAGAAACCCTCCAGTTAAAGGCTTCTCATAAAGATTCATTAAAAGCTTTAAAGTTTAGGTGTGGTTCTCATGGGAACGCTGCCGTAGGATTAGCAGCTGTGTGGCCGTGAAAGAGTTTCATGTGAAGAACTTTTGTTGATGTACCAGGTGAGCGCTTGTGGGCGTGTCTCATGCGTCTGAACCCGCCCACTTCAACAGGTGGGATGTGATCTTTAACTTTTAATTCTTAGAACTCACACGTGCAGAATGACTGAATCCTTCCACAAAAGAGAGAAAGAGACCACGTCACGTGTGAAGTCTGGACCAATCACAGCAGCCCATTCTGGATTCACCCGGGCCTCGGATTAAAACAAGAGAGGTTGTTCAGCAGCCAATCAGATCGCCCGAATCCAGATCCTCAGTACAAGATGGAGTTCCCTGAAATAAATTGAAGCCATCACAGCTCTAATAAAATAAACTCTACACAACCAGGAAACATGATTCAAAGAAACAGCAGTAATGAATATAAACTGTCATGGTGAGAAGAACAGCTTGGCACTGAAAATGTTTTAGAAAATGATTATATTGTATAAATATTAATAAATTACTGATCCTAATTAGTTTTTCTATAATTAGTATATAAGTTTTACAGTCAGCATAAAAATGAGTCTTCAGTCAAAATCAGCCAAATCCAGAGTCACGTGTGTTTTTTGTGAATGTTGCTTTGTGTGTGTGCGTGCGTGCGTGCGTGCGTGCGTGCGTGCGTGCGTGCGTGCGTGTGTGTGTGTGTGTGTGTCCAGTCTGCGCAGGTACGTTAATGTCCGTTAATCAACTTGTGCAGACGCAGATGAAAACATTAAGCAGCTATGGAAATGAAAAGCAGTTAAGCCGCGGTGATTTTTTTGTAATACAATTTACAGCCGTAATCTCTGTGACTCTGTTCTCTCCTCCTCTAATCCAGGCCCGTATTATTCCTGCTGATGATGTCACATCCTCATCGGGAGCGTTGTGTTTAATGAGGCGTGTTATCCTCGTTTCCATGTTACGATGAAGGAAAGCCAATCATTACAGCAACAGGAATCGTGATAATAAATTGGATTTGTGAGCATGTTTGTGAGCATGTTTGTGAGCATGTTTGTGAGCATGTTTGTGAGCATGTTTGTGAGCATGTTTGTGAGCATGTTTGTGAGCATGTTTGTGAGCACGGCGTGAAGGAGTGTGGTTAATTTGTCATTGGGCATCTGGAGGTGGTAAATTTTCAGACGCATGTGTTTGGTGGAACATATGCACAGCAGACATTTAAAAGCTTGTCCATCAGTCAGAGCAGAGAAAGACTGGACAAGAAACTGTGTTACAGATCAACGTAACGCTGATCGGGGTCAGTCAGATGAAACAAATAATCCTGTAACCCAATCTCTGCTGGAATAATGGAGCGAAAAAACAGCTTCACGGGGGAACGAGAAGCAGGTGTGACGTTAAAACGTCTCCTTCACCTGTGACAGACACAGACGGTTTAATAAGAGTGTGTGTGTGTGTGTGTGTGTGTGTGTGTGTGTGTGTGTGTGTGTGTGTGTGTCTGTCTGTCTGTGTGTGTGTGTGTGTGTGTGTGTTCTGATGGTGTGTTTTCTACGCAGGACCGGGATCTACGACCAGAGGAGATGGAAGGTACAGACATCTACAAACACATGTCACCTTTTCAAAATATCAAACTTATTTATTCATCGGTCCGCCCCCCCCCCCCCCTCCTGTCTTCACACGCCGTCCCTGCAGAGCTGCGTGAGGCGTTCAGGGAGTTCGACAAAGACAAGGACGGTTTCATCAGCTGTAAGGACCTGGGGGAGTGCATGAGGACCATGGGATACATGCCAACGGAGATGGAGCTGATAGAACTCAGCCAGCAGATCAGTGAGCGTCAATCAAAAACAGATTCAGCAGGATGTTTAATCCGGGGGGGAGGGGGAGTTACAAACCTATAAAGTATGTGTCACTGTGTGTGTCTGAGGTGGGGGCAGGGTGGACTTTGAGGACTTTGTGGAGCTGATGGGACCCAAGATGCTGGCAGAGACTGCAGACATGATTGGTGTGAAGGAGCTGAGGGACGCCTTCAAAGAGGTGGGTGATAGAACCGCCCTTCCCCTCTAAGCCCCACCCCCTGCAGGTGCTCTCACATGTAGAACCAGAGACATGAGGTCTTCTGTTACCAGTTTGACTCTGATGGCGATGGTCAGATCAGCCTGGGGGAGCTGAGGGAAGCCATGAAGAAGCTGATGGGGGAGCAGCTCAACCATCGTGAGATCGACGAGATCTTGCGAGACGTGGACCTGAACGGGGACGGGCAGGTGGACTTTGAAGGTGAGCCGTTAGCTCCACCTGATGAGACCGGCAGCAGCCGGTGCGTTCAGGCGCCGTCGGGGAAAGTAGTGCATCCCAACATGACGTGTGTGCATCCCAAAAGTAACAACAGAACATACAGCAGCAGCGACGCAAGGACTGAGTTTAGCTAATCGTACAACATAAAAATTATACACTGTTAAATTTGAATGTTTTTATTAATAACGACGTCATACTGTAACTGTTTCAGTAAAAAGAAAAAAAACAGTATAATTATTTATTAGTTTTATCAAAATGTTAAAGCCTGGTAGTCATTTAAAAAAAAACGTTTTAGAAATAAATGGAGATGTAACACAGTTGTTGTTTTTTCACTTTTGCTTTTCGCTCAACAGTTTTCTTTGCCTTTAATTCATATTTTCTCCTGTGGAAACTGAACCAACCCGACAGAAGTAATATCTGTAGTAATATCTGTAGTAATATCTGTCGTACTATCTGTAGTAATATCTGTAGTAATACCTGTAGTAATATCTGTAGTAATATCTGTAGTAATATCTGTCGTACTATCTGTAGTAATATCTGTAGTAATACCTGTAGTAACATCTGTAGTACTATCTGTAGTAATATCTGTAGTAATACCTGTAGTAATATCTGTAGTAATATCTGTAGTAATATCTGTAGTAATACCTGTAGTAATATCTGTAGTAATACCTGTAGTAATATCTGTAGTAATATCTGTAGTAATATCTGTAGTAATATCTGTAGTAATATCTGTAGTAATATCTGTAGTAATACCTGTAGTAATACCTGTAGTAATATCTGTAGTAATACCTGTAGTAATATCTGTAGTAATATCTGTAGTAATATCTGTAGTAATACCTGTAGTAATATCTGTAGTAATATCTGTAGTTATATCTGTAGTAATATCTGTAGTAATATCTGTAGTACTATCTGTAGTAATATCTGTAGTAATATCTGTAGTAATATCTGTAGTAATATCTGTAGTAATACCTGTAGTAATATCTGTAGTAATATCTGTAGTAATATCTGTACTAATACCTGTAGTAATATCTGTAGTAATACCTGTAGTAACATCTGTAGTAACATCTGTAGTAATACCTGTAGTAATATCTGTAGTAATATCTGTAGTTATATCTGTAGTAATATCTGTAGTAATATCTGTAGTACTATCTGTAGTAATATCTGTAGTAATATCTGTAGTAATATCTGTAGTAATACAATGTAGCCGCAAGAGGGCACAAGCCAGTGTCTTATTGTGCCGGTCCCAAGCCCGGATAAATACAGAGGGTTGCGTCAGGAAGGGCATCCGGCGTAAAACTTTTGCCAAATCAAAGATGCGAATCAAACATATGACTTCCATACCGGATCGGTCGAGGCCCGGGTTAACAACGACCGCCATCGGCGCTGTTGACCTACAGGGCGCCGGTGGAAATTGGATTACTGTTGGTCGAAGAAGGAGAGGAGGAAAGTGCGTTCGCACGAAGAAAGAGAAGAGGAGCGCCAAGAGTATAGGACTAAGAGTAGGGACGTTGAATGTTGGAACTATGACAGGAAAAGGTAGAGAGTTGGTCGACATGATGCAGAGGAGGAAGGTAGACATACTGTGTGTCCAGGAGACCAGGTGGAAAGGTAGCAAGGCTAGAAGTTTAGGAGCAGGGTTCAAGTTGTTCTATCATGGTGTAGATAGAAAGAGAAATGGAGTAGGAGTTATCTTGAAGGAGGAGTTTGTTAGGAATGTCCTGGAGGTAAAAAGAGTGTCGGATAGAGTGATGAGTCTGAAGCTAGAAATAGAAGGTGTGATGTTCAATGTTGTTAGTGGGTATGCCCCACAGGTAGGATGTGAGCTGGAGGAGAAGGAGAAATTCTGGTTGGACTTTGATGAAGTGATGCAGAGCATACCTAGAAGTGAGAGAGTTGTCATCGGTGCAGACTTCAATGGACATGTTGGTGCAGGTAACAGAGGTGATGAGGAAGTGATGGGCAGGTTTGGTATCCAGGAGAGGAATGCAGAAGGACAGATGGTAGTTGACTTTGCAAAAAGGATGGAAATGGCTGTAGTGAATACTTTCTTCCAGAAGAGGCAGGAACATAGGGTGACCTATAAGAGTGGTGGTAGGAGCACACAGGTAGACTACATCTTGTGTAGACGATGTAACCTGAAGGAGATCAGTGACTGCAAAGTAGTGGTAGGCGAGAGTGTAGCCAAACAGCATAGGATGGTGGTGTGTAGGATGACTCTGGTGGTGAGGAAGATGAAGAGGACAAAGACAGAGCAGAAGACGAAATGGTGGAAGCTAAAAAAGGAAGAGTGTTGCATGACCTTTAGGAAGGAGTTAAGACAGGCTCTGGGTGGTCAGGAGGTGCTTCCAGATGACTGGACAACTACAGCTAATGTGATCAGGGAGACAGGTAGGAGAGTATTTGGTGTGTCATCTGGAAGGAAAGTAGATAAGGAGACTTGGTGGTGGAATGAGGAGGTACAGGAGTGTATACAAAGAAAGAGGTTAGCTAAGAAGAAGTGGGACACTGAGAGGACTGAGGAGAGTAGACAGGAGTACAGGGAGATACAGCGTAAGGTGAAGGTAGAGGTAGCAAAGGCCAAACAAGATGCTTATGATGACTTGTATGCTAGGTTGGACAGTAAGGAGGGAGAGACTGATCTATACAGGCTGGCAAGACAGAGAGATAGAGATGGGAAGGACGTGCAGCAGGTTAGGGTGATTAAGGATAGGGATGGAAGTCTATTGACAGGTGCCAGCAGTGTGATGGGAAGATGGAAAGAGTACTTTGAAGAGTTGATGAACGTGGAAAATGAGAGAGAACAAAGACTAGAAGAGGTGACTGTTGTGGACCAGGATGTAGCAAAGATTAGCCAGGATGAAGTGAGGAGAGCACTGAAGAGGATGAAGAGTGGAAAGGCAGTCGGTCCTGATGATATACCTGTAGAGGTTTGGAAGTGTCTAGGAGAGGTGGCAGTAGAGTTTCTGACTGGGTTGTTCAACGGGATCTTAGATAGTGAGAAGATGCCTGAGGAGTGGAGGAGAAGTGTGCTGGTGCCCATTTTTAAGAACAAGGGAGATGTGCAGAGTTGTGGCAACTACAGAGGAATAAAGCTGATGAGCCATACAATGAAGTTATGGGAAAGAGTAGTGGAAGCTAGACTAAGGGCAGAAGTGAGCATTTGTGAGCAGCAGTATGGTTTCATGCCAAAAAAGAGTACTACAGATGCAGTATTTGCTTTGAGGATGTTGATAGAGAAGTACAGAGAAGGCCAGAGGGAGCTGCATTGTGTTTTTGTAGATCTGGAGAAAGCTTATGACAGGGTGCCCAGAGAGGAACTGTGGTATTGTATGAGGAAGTCTGGAGTGTCAGAGAAGTATGTTAGAGCGGTGCAGGACATGTATGAGGACTGTAAGACAGTGGTGAGGTGTGCTGTAGGTGTGACAGAGGAGTTCAAGGTGGAGGTGGGACTGCATCAGGGATCAGCTCTGAGCCCCTTCTTGTTCGCTATGGTGATGGACAGGCTGACAGACGAGGTTAGACAGGAATCTCCATGGACTATGATTTTTGCAGATGACATTGTGATCTGCAGTGAGAGTAGGGAAGAGGTGGAGGAGAAGCTAGAGAGGTGGAGGTTTGTCCTGGAAAGGAGAGAGATGAAGGTTAGCCGCAGTAAGACAGAGTACATGTGTGTGAATGAGAGGGACCCAAGTGGAAGAGTGAGGTTACAGGGAGAAGAGATCAAGAAGGTGGAGGATTTTAAGTACTTGGGGTCAACAGTCCAGAGCAATGGAGAGTGGGGAAAAGAGGTGAAGAAGCGTGTCCAGGCAGGATGGAATGGGTGGAGAAAAGTGTCAGGTGTGATGTGTGATCGAAGAGTTTCAGCTAAAATGAAAGGAAAGGTGTACAAAACTGTGGTGAGACCAGCGATGTTGTTTGGTCTAGAGACAGTGTCACTGAGGAAAAGACAGGAGGCAGAGCTGGAGGTAGCAGAGATGAAGATGCTGAGGTTCTCTCTGGGAGTGACCAGGAAGGATAGGATCAGGAATGAGTACATCAGAGGGACAGCACATGTTAGAGGTTTTGGAGATAAAGTCAGAGAGGCCAGACTGAGATGGTTTGGACATGTCCAGAGGAGAGATAGTGAATATATTGGTAGAAGGATGCTGAGTTTTGAACTGCCAGGCAGGAGGCCTAGAGGAAGACCAAAGAGGAGGTTTATGGATGTAGTGAAAGAGGACATGAAGGTAGTTGGTGTGAGAGAAGAGGATGCAAAGGACAGGGTTAGATGGAGGCGGTTGATTCGCTGTGGCGACCCCTGAAGGGAAAAGCCAAAGAGGAAAAAAAAAAATATCTGTAGTAATACCTGTAGTAATATCTGTAGTAATATCTGTAGTAATACCTGTTTCTTTTTCTTCATTAACATTTTATTATTTTTTATGCAAGAAAGCACTCTTTCAAAGAACTTGTTTTTTCTCCAATTTTTGCATCTTTTTCTGAGGCATGGTGATAATCAATCAATCAATCAATCAATCAATCAATCAATCAATCAATAACCTTTATTAGAGTATCTCTTAATCCCCCCAGCAGACGTTCCAAAGCGCTTTAACAGACACACAAACCCAACAGGACTCTTCTTGTTGCTCTGGAGGTTCTGACTAACTCCTCCCTCACTGCAGCTGGAAACCAGCACACCTGTTGCTGATTGGTCCATTCTAATCAGACAGAATCACACAGGTGAATCACACAGGTGAGTCACACAGGTGAATCACACAGGTGAATCACACAGGTGAGTCTGGTGACCAGAAACTCACACGAGATCAAAACATAACGGAGATTTACGGATTAGAAATTTAACTGGAGAAAAGGAAAAATTGTCGTTATTTTTGTTGAATGGAAGTGCATTTAAGACTTGCTTCCCACGATCGTGCGTCTCTGTCAAAAACTGCGCGTCAAAGACACGAGGACGCACGCACACGAGAACACGGTGTGAACGACGGGCTACAGCTAAGAGCCACGTGATGGATGCTGAAGGTGAGGACGATGGAGGAGTTAACACATAATAAATCCCATTTCCTTTCCAGAGTTTGTGCGAATGATGTCTCGCTGACTCCGGACCCCGTCTCCGGCGCTGAACACAACATGGACCAGAATGCACTCTGTTCACGTACACGTCTGTCTTCTTGATGTACAAAGACTTGTTGGTGTCTGTGTTTGTTTCTCACTTTATTCTTTTATTCCTCAAAAATGAGAG
The DNA here is from genome assembly GCA_013358685.1 of Antennarius maculatus. Taxonomy (NCBI): domain Eukaryota; kingdom Metazoa; phylum Chordata; class Actinopteri; order Lophiiformes; family Antennariidae; genus Antennarius; species Antennarius maculatus. The sequence goes on from CM023612.1 coordinate 25,254,981, forward strand.
GATTCCTTCAAAGTGTTGCTGTCGTGTGATTTAACACTGAACATGTGAAGATTGTAAAGGCACACACACACACACACACACACACACACACACACACACACACACACACACACACACACACACACACACACACACACACAATTGTCACAATTTTACAAAACAATTTCTGACAAATAAACAAACATTATTAGTGAATCATCGTATTTTTCTGCAGACTACAACATAAATTCACACGTATTGACTTGTTTTCTTAGGCTGAGCTTTTATTTCATCATTTAACCAACAAGGAGCAATAAAATGTTTGCATTTGAATCTTTTTGTTAAAGCTTTAGTAACACTAACGTGCTGATTCTGCTGCCCACCTTTACACATCGTGGAACTTAACTGATCATCTTTCAGGTGTTTATTTCATGTAATCACACATATCTGTCTTTTCTTTGTGTTTAACAGCTCACGTCTTTATGAAAAATGTACTGAAAATAAAAACGTACATAACAGTAAATCTGCTTCTACAAAAGTGAATCTGCTTCCCGTTTCCTGTGTCGCTCAGAAGACGATGGAGCGTTTCCTACAGGGCGGTCCAGACGCTTTCCACCTGCGTGATGAGATGGATTAGATCTCCTCTCTCCCGGCGTTTTTTCAGGTTCTTTATTAGTCGCTTTTTCAAAGCTAGCGCAGTTTCGCTGTAGTCGTCGCTGAGGGGAGCCATCGGGGGACTCCCACGCCAAATTGGGGGGATGTGCCAAAGTAAAGTGTCTGAATCTACCTCCATCACGTCAGAGATGGTCGTGATGTTTGCCTCCTTCATCCTGGTGTCCTCCTGGATTATTTTCAAGAGCAGTTCCAGAACCTCTTTGCCTTTCCTCCTTCCTACAGCTGGTATTTCACACATGTTAGTTTGCACAAAATGACACTGTGGCTTCCTTCCCACAACCTCCAGCCTTGTCCAAGCATGGAGCACCATCTCCAAGACGTCCCTCTGACTGGAGTCGTCTCCAGAAACACAGACGATCACAGCGTCACTCAGACCCACGGCTAAGCTCGCTACTTCCTTGTCCCGTTCGTGGCTGTGATCATCCTGAGCCGTTTGATGAGGTTTCAATCCCTCCGTGTCGATGATCAAGATGCAGTCGCACCCCAATTCCTCTCTGGCGTCGTTGCCGACAACGATCAGCTGGAGGAACGCCCCTCTGGTGCACGGCCCCTTGCCGACAGCAAACCTGACCCCAAACATGTTGTTGAGCAGAGTTGACTTTCCCGAGCTTTCAGCTCCCAGGATTGCGATGACCTTGAGCTTACTGTTGGATTGCATAATGTGGTGAAGCTCAGTAAGCACCTCAGTAATCCATTTCATTGGGATGTTTGCGGTATCTCCGTCGACGAGCTCCAGAGGGAAACCGTCCAGCAGCATCTGAGCGCACAGTGCTGGCAGTTGTTCCACGGTTTTCCTCTGACGGCTGTATTCTGGAAGGTAACAAACACATTCAAACAGCTGTCCACACTCCCGAAAAAAGTGACCCAGGCATAACGAAACAACAGAGATCTGTTTGCCGACCTCTGCAATCTCTTCCATGTCTTGGGGGAACGTTTGTCTCAGCTCTTTGTACCGATCCTGCAGGGTCGAGACTTGGTCCCGGACTTGGTCGTCTAGATCCATCTCCAGCCATTTGAGGAAATAGCAGCGTTGGACTTCTGACGTTACCACGCCATGAAGAAAACTTGACATTGCAGCTGTCATTTCAAATCTTAGCTGTTTCCTTCGCAGTTCTTCTTCTTTGGTTTTTAAAGATTTGCGGTAGACTTCAACATTCTGGTTGCCGGCTTTCCTCAGTCTCCAGTACTCTGTTTCAACCCATGAAAGTGCTTTCCACAGGTGTCCCTGCAAAGTCAGGTGTTTGTCTTTAAAACCAGAGGTGTCAGCAATGCCAGCGGTGATTTTACTGACGTTCCTCCTTGCACTCTGGCACTCATCACTGTCTTCATCAACCAGGATCCCACAACAGCGAGCGTTTTCAGCCATTTGTGCCACACAGACCTTATTTGAGCAGTTTTCCAGCATTTTGGAGATTGCTTCCTGGATGGCTTTCGTCAACTCCGTTTCAGTCTTTTTCTTCTGGCTCAAATTGGTTATCTTTAAACTCGGTCTCATCTTCATCATTTTGAGCGCCAAAGTGTTCCCCTGTCCACTGCTGACCAAAATGACATTTGCTTTGACGTCTTTTCCCTCCAGTTTCTTGAAGTAATCAGCTTCCGATTCCATACAGAAGATGTAAACGACGGCAGATGTCTGACAGAGGAAGGAGAATTGCTTGTCAAAGGCTCTGATGTCTCCTCTGAGGTTTGCAACAGACAGCGGTTCTGTGAATTTGTCGATGTTCCTGTTCCCACATGGGAGGTACCAGCTGATTTCAACCAGCCCCTCTGAAACCCTGCGGGGGACATTGCCACCAATAATGTGATGGTGGTAAAACGTGTCGTGGCACTGCTGGGTGTTACTGAGCAGTTTGTTCAGGATCATAGACTTGGACAAGTTTGTCCTCCCCAGTCTGACAAACGACACCAGAGGAATCACGGAGAGCGTGAGTCTTTCTTCACAGCTTATCTTTCGGAAAGCCTGGTTTGAGGGTCTGAATGTTCTGACAATTTCACGCATGGACCACAGCATCAGTGTGACTTCTCTTGTTTCGTGGTTGGGCAACAGGAGTGGGACCGCATACTGACACACAATGCCATTTTCAGAACGATGTCCTGCTGAAGGAAACCATCCGAACAGAGGAACAATGCAACTACCACGTCCAGGGGATTGACTGCATCGCTTCCATCACCACACAGGTGTCTGACACTTCTTGCATTCGTATTCAACATCATCAGTTCCTTCAAAATAGTTTCAGGGAGGCACTTCGTCCTTTCAAGTTTGTCCTCGGCTGCATCGTTCTGGTCAATCTCCAGGACAGAGCTGAGCGTTAGCTTGTTGTCATACTGGTCTTCAAGCCCGATCATTGACAGCACCTCCCTGAAACATGGCTCTGTGGATCAACACACATTCGTTAACAAGATCTGATGTTCTCCTCTCAATATCTGTTGCACAAGTACTCTCCCATTGGAGAACAAATATGCTGAGGCGACAAAAAACAAGATCAATTTAAGCATGATGGAGAAGCTAACATGGTGCAGGTTCTAGATAGTCAAGTGTGGTCATGTGGCTCAAGGTCAATATGCTATTGACAAAAGTAAAACACGTGTAAATTCATTGGTGCAATGTTTTTCATGCTACAGGTCATCCTCAAGATACGAACATTCAACTTACGAACATTCATAGATATGAACATACATGTAAAGCCGATTACTGTAGTTCTCTTTCCTACGACAACCTCAGTGGGGGCAATGCAGCCGCGTTCACTCTAGTCTCCTCCTCCCTCCTTTTACCCGACGCAAAGAAACTTTTTTCTTGGTTCTGCTAGCTTGTGAGTTTCAGTTTAGCATTAATGTATTCTGTGTTATCGGCCGGAGCGGCCCCTTTAATGAGGTAGTCATGTGACCGAGGCAAGCATCTCCACAAGCATCAAGAGTGACTCATAGACAGATGTGGAGGAGAGAATCCACTCATTTAAAGCAAAACATCGTTCACAACCAGACCCGGGGGTTGGGGTCTAAAGGTTAGTTTCTTTTTCTACTACAGTATTTTATGTCTGTAAGTGTTCTTTTAATGTCCTGTAATGGTTTCTGGTCAGTCTTAGGGAATAGTACTTTCATATTTAGAGCAGTAATGACATTTAAATGACCTCAAATGGTGGTTGAAGACTGAAACTTCATGAGAAAAACCAACAATTCAGCTTACAAACAAGCTTTCTTGTGTTTGTAGGTTGAAACTACCTGTGTTTTCAGGGCACATTAACAGTAAGTTGGGCCTAAAGAGGCAGCTCCCCTGGGGCTACACACTAATGAGGTTTAAACCGTTGACGTGTCAGGGTGGGATGTCGGACCTGTGTGTATCGTGATGGACACCGGTTGGCTGCACTGACCGCCCAGCAGCGTTGAAACAGAGATGGTGTACTCAGTGTCCGGCTGCAGGTAAGAGAACTTCTTGTAGCAGTCTTCTGTGTGGATGGCTAGCGGCTCCTTCCCAGGACTCGTGACATTAATGAGGTACTGGTGTGGAGTCCCCTCCATGTTGTCTCCTCTGGTCCACTTCAAGGACAGAGCCGTGGCCTCTGAATGTCCTTTGGAGAGGTGTTTGGGCGCTGGCAGCGCTGCCACAGAGACGTTATTGGAACAAAAATTTTATTTTTTCTCTTGTTTATTCTTCATAAATCAGGAACACAATGCAGAAAGAACACAAAAGTGTGTCCGGTCTTACCGGTTATAACGGACGCTGTGACCCATTCACTTAAATTGCCGTCTTTGTCTTCTGTAGCAACGCTGAAGAGATATTTCTGTCCAAACTGAAGGTTGTTTATCTCAACTTTATAAAAGTCTTTGATGACCAAGCTGCCCCCCTCCTTCATCAGGGAGCTCCACTTGATTCTGAAGCTCTTAGGCCCGTCCAGACCCACTGGGCTCCCCCAACGGAGGATCACCGAGTCTGGTTTCACTGATGAGAAGCTGATCTGACCAGGAGGGGGCACCACTGACAAGCAGAAGCAGACAGAGGAGGTTGATGCCAAATATGAGCCACTTGGTCTTTCAGGATTTTGACACTTGTGCATCATCAATCAGATGGATGCATCTGCATTATGCATGCGAAAAAATTTAGCATTAGCTAAAAATTATACTAATTAGAGATTGCAAATATTTCAGAAGGCTCCATTAAAACCTTATTTTCCAAAAATGAGATTTTTTTTCAGGCAGTTATTTGATAGTTAAGGTTTTAAAGAGTAATAATTCAGGAACTTGCAGAGAAAAATAATCTTGAGATGTGAAAAAGGAGTTGGAGAAACATTTTCCGATGAAATAAATATTTTTGTATGTCATCACTGCATTATGAATAGGCTTTAAATTTGGCAAATTGAAGATACGTTTTGTGAATAATTACCTGTAGATGTCAACATGTCATACTGTACAGTATCAGAAAACAGATTTCATGGTTTGTACTGAACAAAGTCTGTCATAGAAACCAAACCAAGAGACTTTATTGTGTCTTTACACAACATGTCAAAGGTCATCTACTAAACAGTCTTTCGCACGTCAGAGCGAGCAGTAAATAGATCCCTACGCCTGCGATGAAGGACACACGCTTCGACTCACCTTTCTCACGTTGTTCAAGGTTCTTGGATTCACCTTCAGAAGAAATCTGCAGTGGAATCACAACAGAGTGAGATTCAGCTGAAACTGTCCAGGGGGCACGCCTGCAGACACCCACCTGGCTTCTGGCGCTATGTGGCCTCAGTGAGGTGAGGTCGTGACCTTTGTGATATCCCAGAGCACAAATCCTGCAGATCTGCATCTGATCGGTCCTGCAGAAGACGTCCAGAGGCTTTTTGTAGTGCAGGCAGCGTTTGGCCTCCACCTCCTCGCACGCGTCCGTCAGCAGGTGTCTCTGCAGGGATTTGATGGTGTAATGCTGTCGGACGTCCAACTCACAGAAGGAGCTGTTGCAGGTCAGACACGTCTTCACGGCGGGGGCCTGAGAGCACATGTCACAGATCACCTCCTCCTCTCTGGTCCATAGGGGGAAGAAACACAGATAGTACTCAAACCACACCGTAGTCGCTGGGACATTTTGACCCGGACTTCTTTGGTTAGCAGTGACTTGGTGTATTTTCCATTAAATGAGCATCCTGAGGTTAAAAACTGGTTAAAAGTGATTACTAGTGAACACTCAGTTTGAACGGAGCGGCTTATTTTCTGATCTGATGTTCAAAGCAGATCTCTAGGCTCTCGACTTTGCTCTTGTTTCGATTGGTCGTCAGATCCGAGGCGAGGCTCAGCTGCTTCCTGCTGCGTTTTGCATCACAAATGATTTTTCTCCAGGGTTTTATTGTCTGCTGATAGTTTAAGGGCAAATACGCTGCTCTGTTTGGCTCGTAAACCTGACTTAACATCAGTGTCGGCGGCGGCTCCGAGACAAGTAGCAGGATCACGGTCAGGTGAAACCTCAATAAGGTGAACTCCTTTTTTTAAATTATTGCATTCGTTTGTTACACTTTGAACATTTCATATCTTGAGTTTGAGGATTGTGACTAAAAAGTAGAAGGAGTGCATGTAGAATAAGATCAGATTGAATCGCTGGCAGGTGAGAGCTGTTCTGTCATCTTCTAGCGTTTAAATCTGACAAAAAAAACCCTCTGAGGATGTTTCAAGCAGGACTTTGAGACAATAAACCGATACTTGAAAAAGAAAATTATTATTATTATTATTATTATTATTATTACTATCATTATTATTATTATTATTATTATTATTATTATTATTATTATTATTATTATTATTATTATTGTTACTATTATTATTATTATTGTTACTATTATTATTATTATTATTATTATTATTATTGTTACTATTATTTTTATTATTATTATTATTATTATTATTATTATTAAATGATTCCAGTGTTTAAGGCTAAAAACATGTTGTTTTTTTCAGTCGGTCGTCTCATCTGCAGGAATAGAGAGAAGCTTAAATCATCCTTTCAGGATGTTCCTGACACTGGAAGCGTGATTTGAGGGTATTTCACCAAAGTTCACTGCTGGTGTGAGATTTACATTCAAATCCATCCAAGCTTTATTCAGTGAAGGAGTCAGGACATCAGGCTGTGCTGCGTCCGTCTGAATCCTATCGACTGCGTGATGATGTGGTGAATGTAAAAAGGGTCTCACATGTCGTCATAAGTCCCCGTCTCCCCTTCGTTCTGGGACCCCCTCCATCCAGACGTCAGGGTCGATGGATGGTCGGAGTCGGATGAGAAGTTGGATTCGCTGGTTTCTAACTCGTCCCAACTGATGAGGAAGCAAAGACAGGTGGGAAAAAGACGTTAAAGTCTGTCCTGCAGGTGGATTTGAGGGTGAGGTGAGGTTTACCTGGTGGGGCGAGCGCCATCAGGGACTCTGGGATGGGCTTTCAGCACCGGGTAGACAGCAGCCAGGGGGGGCTGTACCATCAGCCTGGAATCCATCACATAGAACAATCAAAGAGTTTTCACTTGTGGAAATATATCAAGCAAAACCAAATCCAACGTACGTATGTCGGTCGGGTCGACTGATCACATGACCCCCCCAGGACTGGGGCATCCCGTACGGAACTTTCCTGACAGGAGAGAACAGCAGAGCAGCGATCACTCAGGTGTCACTCAGGTGTGACAGGAAGACCAAACCTGCGGCGTGAAGGATTTCTGCTCCGTCCTACATTTTGCTGTCCCGCTGAGGACCGACGTCCTGCGAGGATTTGTCCGTCTCATAGGCAGAGTAGTCCGACTCTGGTCTCTCCCCCCTGAAAGGATGACATCATCAGGTGACCTCATCGACAACACCAATCCACCAATCATAGCTTTGTAACACCTGCCAACTTTGGATTGCTTCGGATAAAAACACAAACATCTGACATCCTGAGTGGAGTTGTTATCCCTCACGCATTCACGCATCAACACGCGTGACTTTTTAGCAGTTAGTCATGTGACACCGTACTCGCATCCTATTGGCTGACAGCATCCTGAAGTGCTCTACGTTCTGTGAGTCTCTGACTTCCGTGAGACACAAAAGTGCTTCAAACAGTCGATCAGAGTGTTTTAAAGGTAACACAGATAGAAGGTGGTTTAATATCAGTATGGGGGGGTTCAGAAACGTTTAGATTACCGTATATAATAAGATAAATAGTTTGTCGCTCTATCGCAGAATTCATTAATCGCGTGTGGTTCCTGGAACGCATTAACCACGAGGAACGAGGGGTCAGAGTACACCAGTGTTTTTTTCAGGTACGTTTTAACTAGGCCTGTTTATTTATTTATTCATGCCTTTTTATTCCTTTGCCTATTTGTGCCTTTCTGTTTGTATATTGGTGAGTTATTTATTACTCTTTCTATTTAAATAGGTGTTGGTACTACTTTCTGTGTGCTGGTGCTTTCTGTGTACTTGTCTTGTGTACTCACTGAGCTGTGTACTAAGACGGAGCCTCCCTGAGGGATCAATAAAGTTCTACTCTACAGTGATGTCACATGTTTGGTTTTTTTGTTTTTTGATTTTGTTAACACTTATAAAGATTCACTTTCTTTCTTTTAATAATTATTTTGTCAGTTTTTATCTTCCTCCTTTTTGAAGAATGAACCAAACACGTGCCGTTAGAACATAACGCCGATCACACACAACCAGTTCCCCACCGCTCGGTTCTGACATGGGGAGGGACCCCAACGTCTTCACACCGGAAACACCCGAGATTGACGAGATTTTAATCTGAATGATCCCACAGGTGCAGCTCTAACGATTGGTTTCTGATAAATGAAACCAGTCAGACATGAACAGTGGATATAAGCTAAGCTACCTGTTAGCATCGGCCTACAGAAACGTGTTTTCTTACTGTTTGCCCTTGAAGAGTAAAGGTGGTTCGATGGACTGCGTCGACTTGGCGCTCAAACAGCCGCTGACCATCGACTGTGGCGTCTTGGATCTGAAATGAATCGATGGCGATTTAAAAAAAAAAAAAAAGATTTCAAAGCGTGACTTTAATCCCAGCGTTTTAAAAAGCGGTCTTACCGTTTGTCCTTTGAGCCGGCAGACATCCCCGACATGAGACGTGAGACTCTCAATATTCACCCTGGAAAGGATAAGAGTGAACTCATTCCTCTTTCCTATCATGTGTTAAAAATGTCTTTCCATTGCTGTGATCGAGGTCGTTCTGCGTTGAACAGATGGATGAAAACATGTGAAACCTTCCTGCTTAAAGGATCACCTATCCATCCGTCTTTACAGCGTACGGCTCCAGCCTCCAGACCAATCAAATTAAATCACACAGGCTTCACACGGAACGTTTACAACAGCGTTATCAGGCAATGTAAGTGTTATCAGTCAATAATTCTTTATTGCTGTGCTTCGAGATTTTATGACGCCACGCGTTGAACGTTCAGGACGACATGTCGACAGTTTTAGACCGACTGTCGTCTCACAAGACGGAAACATTCAGAGACTTTTCTGTCAACAGGTTGAATCCTTTAAATCACAAACAAAGATGAACAGACGTGTTGTTACTTCAATGTTTTTTTGTACACAGGTGAACCCTGTCGGGTCGACTTTTGACTTCATCTGGAGGACAGTGTGTGTTCAGATCTGCCTCTGTCAGAAACATCACTGTCATGTCCAACCAATCAGACGCAGCCATGGGAGATCAGAGGGCTCTGTTGTTATTGTTATTATTGTTATTATTGTTGTTATTGTTATTATTGTTATTATTGTTATTATTGTTATTATTGTTATTATTGTTATTATTGTTATTTGGTGTTATTGTTATTATTGTTAATATTATTGTTGTTGTTGTTGTTACATTGTATTATTATTATTGTTGCTGTTGTTGCTATATTATATTATACTAGTGGGAACTGGTGTAAATTCCACAGTAAAACAATAATATCAGACTTTATAACAAAAGTATGAAAACAAATGTTTTGGTATTATAAACCAATAAAACCCAACGTAGTCAAAAATCACCACGGTGACGTAAGGACTTTGTGTTGGCCAATCATGGATGGCGTTGGGCGGGGCATTGTGAAGCTGTAGATGAATGTTAGCAGGCTAACTGGAGAAAGAAAGCTAAGTACTGGTGAGACTGGTAAAGGAGCTAACGCTAAAGGTATATACAGTATATAATATGTATATATTTATGTATATACATATAATATGTATATATTTAATAATATATGTACTGTATATATGCTGTATATAATATATATATATATTTATGTATAAATATGTATATATTTTCTAAATTTCCCAGTTTGGGATAAATAAAGCATATCTATCTATGTATACATAATATATGTATATGTGTAATATTATATGTATATATAATATTTATTTCTTCCTCCTTCTTTCCTCTCTCTCTGTCTCTCTCTTCTGTTCATTAAAGTCTATTTTATTTTGTTATTTTTTATGCATCACTGCTGAAATATTAGTAAATTATGGTCTGGCTCTGTCTCTGTGTCAAAAGCTGCTGTGATTTATTGCTAATAAAGCGTCATCAGCTGCTTAAAGTAAATGATTATCCATGAATAAAGATATAAATAAATGTCCTACCTGAGTCTCCAAAGGAACCAGAGCTCAAACACGACTGACGGGTAGAGCTGAGGGGGAGGAGTGAAGGAGACGAGGAAGATTCTCAGCCGCTTCCTCCTTTGTATAATATATAACAAGGTGTGTGTGTGTGTGTGTGTGTGTGTGTGTGTGTGTGTGTGTGTGTGTGTGTGTGTGTGTGTGTGTGTGTGTGTGTGTGTGTGTTGAGGTTCTAGCTCCACAGACGAACGACACACACGTACAGGAAGTGATTCCTGATGACTGATGAACTTTTCTCGCTGCGTTGCTCTGACTGACATCCTGACCCACAGAGAGAATCTTGGAGGTTCTCAGGGTGTCGGACCAAACCAGAGATGTGGAAAATGGAAAATGAAAAAAAATTAATTAAATGTTTAAGTTTATAAATATTTATCCAGTGATGTGAATTATTTTCCATTTAACGTCACCAATTTTAGGTTATTTTTACTCAAAATCGATGAATTTTCACATTTGCCACCTACATCCTGATCAGAGACCTGCGGTGAGTCATTGATCACCATGGATTGATCAATGACTCCACTAGCTGTGCTGGTAGCTGAACAGACCGTAAAGCTATCTCTATATGTCGCTATTAAAATGTTCAAACATGTTTGATCTATGAACTAAATCCCCATAATTTACCTGATGTATATAAAGTAGTGTCTTTCTGTCAACATCTCCATGTGTGTAACGTCTTTCTGGAGTTGAAACTTTCACCTGACATTAAATAGAATGACTTGATTTTCCGTCACGTTTCCTCTCTGGTTCATGTTATTCATGCAGAACGTGAACATGAGAACAGCCGTGGGTCAGATTCACATTGAATATAGACGGGGGGGGGCGTTCCATCCCAGAACTCCACATCCAGAGCTCCTGGTTTCATCCAGGGGATTATTTGGGGGGAATTAAAACCGTTTTGAAGGCCTGACTGCGAGTTGTGCACAGAGGTGTACTTTCATTATCCGTCTCTGCAGCTGCCCCCACACCTAACCGAAATGAGATCGCACCTACGTTACTAGAGTGGGGGGCGGGGGGTGGTATAAATGAGACTAATGCACAGACAGATTGGGGGAGGGGGGTCAGAAAGGATTCCATTTGAAGACATGAGAACCAATGGGGGGGGCAGTGATGTGGAGCACTCAAACACCAATGAGAGCTCTCTGCCCTGCAGTCCGATGTAATCTGATTACCTGCCTGCCTGTCTGATACATTATGAGTCAAACGTTGACCTTCGCTGACCTTCGCTGACCTTCGCTGACCTCCGTGTTTCAGGTGGCGATGCTGCTGAGTCATGGAAACAGGATGGATTCCTCCCGCGTTGCTCAACAGGAAGGGATTGTGTAACGTCTCACGTTGAAGGTTTTTTTCATTCCTGTTATGTTTGACTGACTTCTTGATTCCAAATTTCTGCAGAAGTTTCAAAAAAGGGGCGACCGAACGGAGGTAGCAGTGACCCCCAGAGTGACCCACAAAGAATCAGCGTCGTACAGGACACGGTGAAAACCTTTATTCAGATTTATTTCTACTTGTGTCATTCAGTTTGAAGGAATCGACGCATGAACCTAAAGATAAGCAGGACCAGAACCTGGACCAGAACCTGGACTACATCTCACAGATCCAGTACTGCTCCACGTCACAGTTCTCGTCGTTCCAGTCGCCGACCCCCGAGGCGTGGTGCCAGAACTCCACGCAGTCCTGGTTCCTCCCGTCGTAGCTGTTGGGCTGGTCTTTGCCCCAGAACCTGAAGAACGAGCAGAAGGTCGTCTGTGTGTGTGTGTGTGTGTGTGAGTGTGGGGGGGGGTTCTGGGGTTAGACGTGAAAACACGACGTGGGTTTCTTACGTGGTGGTCACGGGGCTCCCGTCCACCCACTTCCACTGGCCTTCCTCTCCCTCGTCGCTCAGTCCGATCCAGACCTCTCTGTCACTGGAGTACAAGGTGTTGATGAAGGCCTACGAGGGACGAGACGGCCAATCAGGTTCAAGCTGTGAGTAATGAGCCTTAAAACTGCACCAATCAGCAAAAAGAGACTAAACCAGAACAAACGGTGTTCCTCCACCTGTGCAGGTGGATGAAAGCTTTGCTCAGATGCGTTCCTCTCTGCTTCTCTCATAAGCAGGTAAATCTCGGTTTATGTCGACATAAGTAATAAAACAAAACGCTAGCCTCTAGGCTAACGTAAAGATAACCACTCCCAGTTCTGTACTGAACTTTATTAATAAATGAGTTTTACCTGTAAAACTTAATATGAATCTATTTCAAGCTGACAAAAAATTTGTTTATTTTTAAATTTATTTATTTTTTAGTTGCATTTTATTTTTTAAATTAGTACAGAAATAACGTCTCCATCTCGTCTTCAGCGGCTTCTTCCTCATCGTGGGTCACGGGGGTTGCTACGGGCTAATAATATGATATTACAGTAATCCTTCACACATTCACGCATCAACACGCGCGGTTTCACCTTTTTAGTAGGCAGTCACGTGACACCGTACTCGCGTTCTATTGGCTGACAGCGTCTTGAAGTGTTCTACGTTCTGTGAGTCTCAGACTTCCGTGAGACACTAAAGTGCTTTAAACAGTCTATCAGAGTGTTTTAAAGGTAACACAGGTAGAAGGTGGTTTAATATCAGTTTGGGGGGGTTCAGAAACGTTTAAATTACCATAAATAATAAGATAAATAGTTTGTCGCGATATCGCGGAATTTAGTTTTTGCAGGTGGTTCCTGGAACACATTAACCGTGAGGAACAAGGGATCACTGTGTATGTTTTATTCTGATTTATTGGACAGTAACCTGATATTATGTGCTTTTAACGGTTTGCTACTGATTTTATGATACAAAGTAGAGTAAAATGACGTGAATTTGATTTTTATTTTTCGGTGCTTTTTTTTTTTTTCCCTTTTTTTGATAAACGAGAACGATGTAGATCGATGAAAACATAAAGGACAAAAATTGATGAAAACCTGTGATCACTGGCGCGCTGCTTCCTAACGCTGAGTCAGCAGAGACAAGAAAAAAAAACGTAAAAATGATGGTGAAGTTCAGTGGAACTGAGGGTCCCCCTGAACGTCTGAGCGGTTGGTTTCATGTGGTCCCACCTGTAGACACAGACTAACGCGCGGCGACACCAACCATCTCCTCCTGGGTCTTCAGGAGAGCCAGGTCGGCTCCTTTGCTCTGACAGTAGACTCTGGACTGCTTCCACGTCTTCTTGCCAGTGGAGGTAAAGAAGCAGCTTTGCCCGAATCTCTTCCAGCCGGTGGGGCATTTCTTATCTGGAAAAGTCACACGTATGCAGCACACGTGGTATGTAAGAGTGTATTTACAAGGTATTTTCATATGAAGGTGAGAAAACATTCTGCAGTTGGAAAAATGCGTACAGTAACCCCTCGTTCCTAGCGCTTAATGCGTTCCAGGAACCACATGCGATAAAACAAATTCTGCAATAGAGCGACAAATCAATCAATCAAGTTTTATTTATATAGCGCTTAATCATGGCAACAGACATTTCAAAGCGCTTTAACAGACAGAGAAACCCAACTGAACCCTCCAGAGCAAAAGAGACAGTGGTGGGGAAAAACTCCCTCATTGAGGAAGAAACTCCGATCAGGACCCAGACTCTTTCGGGCGACCATCAGCCTTGACCGGTTGGGTGGAAAAGAAATAAAAGGAAGATAAGAAGAGGGTCAGAGAGAGAGAGAGAGATTATTTATCTTATTATTTAGGGTAATTTAAACGTTTCTGAACCCCCCCATCCTGATATTAAACCACCTTCTATCTGTATTACCTTTAAAACACTCTGACAGACTGTTTAAAACACTTTTGTGTCTCACGGAAGTCAGAGACTCACAGAACGTAACGCACTAGCATCAGCCAATAGAATGCGTGTACGGTATCATGTGACTGCCTACCAAAAATCCGCGATGAGGCGAAGTCGCGACTGTTGATGCGCGAATATGTGAGTATTACTGTACAGTAATCCCTCGTTACTCGTGGTTAATGCGTTCTAGGAACCACACACAATTAACGAATTCCATGATAGAGCGACAAACTATTTATCTTATTATTTACGGTAATTTAAACGTTTCTGACCCCCCCCATACTGATATTACACCACCTTCTACCTGCATTACCTTTAAAACACTCTGACAGACTGTCTCACTTTATGCCAATGACACCATTTTTGTGCCTCACGGAAGACCGACACTCACAGAACGTAGCACACTTCCGGTATCACGTGACGACCTAAAGTCCGCGATGAGGTGAAGTCGCGAGTGTTGATGTGTGAACTGTATCGCCGTTTTGGTAACCTTACTTTGAATCATCCCGTTCAGACGGACGATCTCCGCCTGCAGCTGGTCTCTCTCCGCCGTCAGGTTGTCGTTCTGCCGTCTCAGCGCGTCTCGTTGAACCGTGGCGTTGGTGCATCCGTCTTCCAGCTCCTGTTTCTCCCGCATCAGGGTCTCGTAGGACACCTGCAGCTCGTCTCTCGCTTTCACCACGATGTTGTACTTCTCCAGCAGGATGTCTTTCTCTGACGTCACGTTCTGGAGACTGCTGGTGGCCTTGTCCTCCTTCTCGTTGGAGTAGTTGTACATGCTCTCCAGATGCTCCACGTTCTGCACCACGCTGTTGTAATCCGCCTGCAGCTGATCCTTCAATCTGCTGACGTTATTATACCTGTTTTGGAGATTGTCCCTCTCCTTGGCGACGGCGTCGTGACTGACCTGCAGCTCGTTTTTGCGTCTGACCGCCGCGTCGAACTGCTTCTGCAGCAGGTCTCTGGTCGTGGTCAGGGCGTTGTTGTTGGTCTGCAGACGCTCGTTGCTGGTCTTCAGCTGTTCGTTCTCTGAGCTCAGAGCCACATTACTGTCCTGAAACTGCTGCTGGTTGGATTTGAGTTTGTTCACTTCTTCAGACAGAACTTGATTATTGTTCTGCAGGACGATGGCCCTCCTGTCGGTCTCCCTGCTCTGATACTGCAGCTTTTTAACCGTGGAGTCCAGATCCTGCCTCTGCTTCTGGGCCATGTTCAGGTCGGTCTGGAGATTCTCCTTCTCTTTGCTCACTTTCTTCAGTTGGTCCTGATGCTCCTGCTTCACGTTCTCGTCTGCAGAGACCAAAGGCATCAATAAATCAGTCATTTTTACTCTTCTTTGAGAAACATTTGAGTATTTAAGAGAGAAAAGGATGTAGACTCACAGTGGACGCTCTGACCTATGACCCCAGCCAACAGGAGAACACACAACACACCGAGGCAAAGTGTCGCAACCCGGAAAGGACTGTTTCTCAACGCATAAACTGAATGACAGCAGGAAACAGAAACTGGTTTTAGGGAACTCATGGATATTTGCTGCATCTGTATTTCCGTACCGCCGGCGTTGCATAACATGAACCAAAGCATCGCTCAAAAGCAAAAAGAGCAAATCAATCGCTGTTCGTTAAGTATTCTGAATGTGTGTTTTGTGTTCAATTAGCAAGAATGTAATATCTGTAAAAAAAAAAATTAATATTTATAAATGTTATATTACATGCTAATTAAACACATAAGATTTTGATTCTTTGCATCTGTCAAGCTGTCAGCATCATGAAATGCATCAATATTAACTGGAGTTATAGGTCCTTTCAGCTTTGTTTTGGTGTTCCACCACCTAATGAAGAAGTCCAGACACACGCTGATGCCCCACGTGGTTTTGTGTACAGGTTTAAATGTAGGCTTTAGTGCAGTAGTTTGTCTTTCAAATAAAAATGTGTCTTTTTCATATAAAAAATTTGAATTTTCAAATAAAAACTTTCAAATAAAAAAAATACAAAAATAAAAATAAAAAATAAAAAAATTCAAATAAAAGAAATTCAAATAAAAAATTTCAAATAAAAAAATTGTCTTTCAAATAAAAAAAATTCTGCACAAACTGTGTGCTGCTGATTCAAGGGTATATATGTTGAATATATTCTATACGGACGCAGGTTTGATGTTATTATTACCTGAAAACCGGAGCCTGCTGCCATCCAAAAGTTGCGAATATCCGATTTTGCTGTTGTCGGTGTCCATGTTTGTGACTGTGGAGGCGTGGTACTGTACAGACATCCTCACATCTGATTTTTGAGCTGCAGCTTTAGCAATAGAACAAAGAAAGACGGAATGTTCTTCTAGGAACGCTTAAGAAAATGTGGACGTAAGTTTCCATCTCCATGTTTTCAACCAGGAGCAAGACTTACCTCTTCTTTTAGGGGTGATGGAGGAGGGAAGTTTGAGCCACGGTGAATGAAACCCGCCCTGCTGACCTTTAATTTCACGCCGCTCGGGCTCTGATGCTTAAATATTTTACACGCTCAGAAAGTGAGGCGTGGTCGGAGGCGGAGCCAGAGCCAGAGCCGCCCTTCTTCCTGTTTGCTGGTGAACAGTCAGATTTCAGGAGCGCCAGGCTGAAATTTATCCCTGCATACTCTTGGTGGGGGGGTGTTGGGTGACCTCTTGACCTCTTTTTCTATGTTAACATGAACGGCATGAAGAGTGAAATCAGGGGGGGTTTCTCATCCTGCCGCCTTCCAGGAACCCATGAAGAACCCGGAGACAATAAGGCAGCTGATTTCTGATCACAAATCAATACGACCGTTGTTTTTCAAGCATGAATGAGGAAGGAGAGATTTCAGGGAATCCAAAAATGCTGAACGTGGAGTTTTGAACACGCTCGTTTTGATTACTCAGCTTCTGGTAACATTGAGCAAAAGATTCCACACTGCAGACTTCATGTTAGTGTCTCCATCTGAATGGAGCTCCTCCATCAGCAGATCAGACGCCTCCTGTTGTTAAAGCTCTCAGACGGGGGGGGTCAAACTCATGTTCACCGGGGGGCCACATCATCAGCATAACAGCTGTCCTCAAAGGGCCCGATGTAACTAATACATGTAACTAAATGTAATAGAAAATAAGGGATAAATGTATCTACTCAATGTAAAATAACTGAATTTATTACTTATTCAAGTTACAAACATTACAGTTAGACAGAAAAAACATGTTAAAATAAAAGAATATATAAAAAATATTTTTAAAAATATTTTAAAAATGTTAAAAACATGTTTGTTTGTTTCTCTGTTCTAACATAAATCCTTTTCATTTGTCAGGTTATTAAACCCACAGAACTCCATCAATCAAGGATCAAACTATCAATCAATAAAGAAAAATAACATCAGACACAAGTTAGGACGTTAACTTTGTTCACAACGTTTAGTCAGAGGTAAAATGGGCTTGAAGCAAACTTTTGACCTATTTATTTTTAGACACTCTGACCTTTTTTGCTCTCGTGGGCCACATTAAATGATGTGGAGGGCCACATTTGGCCCCCAGGCCTTGGGTTTGACACACGTTAGACACATATACCAATAAACTAAATGTAATCAATAAAAACCTTACAGCCAGTATGAACTGCGCTGTTTGAAAGCTTCTTCTCTACAAGCAGAACTTTTTTGGTGAAAGTTTGATTTGTTCACACGCCTTTACAACTGACAGGAAGTGAAATTGTTTCATTTCCTGTCAGCAAAGCAGTCAGATCAAAGCAGGCGAGTGGAAAACACCAGAAAACACATCAACTGGAATCATGACACACGAGGTGAAAACATATAGGGAGGAATCTTAATTGTTTCCACGGCAACAGAGGCCAGGAATATAAACATGCTGTAATTAGTTTGTACTTAATAACCGTAACATTAAATAAAAAAATAGAACGACACGTGTAGAGACGGATGAGTTTATAGAACTTGTTGCTGTCTGTTTTTTTTTAAATAAAGTTTGATGGCGGTGAAAATAGACTCGTATCACGTCTGTGTCACCAGAGATGAATCCACGCTGACGTGTTCACACCGTCACATTTTCCTCCCCCTTAGGAATAACTGATCACACCCCAACTGTATGAAGTTAGGATTTAGCTGGCACCCGGTTTGGTTCTAAATATAAGTTAGAATCAGAGGTGTGTGTGTGTGTGTGTGTGTGTGTGTGTGTGTGTGTGTGTGTGTGTGTGTGTGTGTGTGTGTGTGTGTGTGTGTGTGTGTGTGTGTGTGTGTGTGTGTGTGTGTGTGTAGAGGAACGCTCTCGCGGCCTCATTAGTTCATGTCTGCCCCCAGCAGTCGTAGGCGACGAGGGCGTTTCTACATACATACATGAAACCTTTATTTTTGCCCCCACACGCGTGTCTGAGGGGAGAATCCACCCACCTGATGGGAAGCAATGGGATAATTACACCCAAACACACACCTGCATCACACCTGAAAGGTGTACAGTGTGCGTTCTTCCGTCTTTGACGCACATTTTTTGACAGAAACACACGATCGTCAGACATCGTCTCTGGGACGTCAGCTTTAAGTAAACTTCAGTCAACAAAAATATGTCCGTGTCTAACCCGGAAATCTCACCTGTGTGACTCACCTGTGTGACTCACCTGTGTGATTCACCTGTGTGATTCACCTGTGTGACTCACCTGTGTGATTCACCTGTGTGATTCACCTGTGTGACTCACCTGTGTGATTCACCTGTGTGATTCACCTGTGTGATTCACCTGTGTGATTCACCTGTGTGACTCACCTGTGTGACTCACCTGTGTGACTCACCTGTGTGATTCACCTGTGTGACTCACCTGTGTGATTCACCTGTGTGACTCACCTGTGTGACTCACCTGTGTGATTCACCTGTGTGACTCACCTGTGTGATTCACCTGTGTGATTCACCTGTGTGACTCACCTGTGTGACTCACCTGTGTGACTCACCTGTGTGACTCACCTGTGTGATTCACCTGTGTGATTCACCTGTGTGATTCACCTGTGTGACTCACCTGTGTGATTCACCTGTGTGATTCACCTGTGTGACTCACCTGTGTGACTCACCTGTGTGACTCACCTGTGTGACTCACCTGTGTGATTCACCTGTGTGATTCACCTGTGTGATTCACCTGTGTGATTCACCTGTGTGACTCACCTGTGTGATTCACCTGTGTGACTCACCTGTGTGATTCACCTGTGTGATTCACCTGTGTGACTCACCTGTGTGACTCACCTGTGTGACTCACCTGTGTGACTCACCTGTGTGATTCACCTGTGTGACTCACCTGTGTGATTCACCTGTGTGACTCACCTGTGTGATTCACCTGTGTGATTCACCTGTGTGACTCACCTGTGTGACTCACCTGTGTGATTCTGTCTGATTAGAATGGACCAATCAGCAACAGGTGTGCTGGTTTCCAGCTGCAGTGAGGGAGGAGTTAGTCAGAACCTCCAGAGCAACAAGAAGAGTCCTGTTGGGTTTGTGTGTCTGTTAAAGCGCTTTGGAACGTCTGCTGGGGGGATTAAGAGATACTCTAATAAAGGTTATTGATTGATTGATTGATTGATTGATTGATTGATTGATTGGTTGATTGATTGATTGATTGATTGATTGATTGATTGATTGATTGATTGATTGATTGATTGATTGATTGATTATCACCATGCCTCTGAAAAAGATGCAAAAGTTGTAGAAAAAAAAAGTTCTTTGAACGAGTGCTTTCTTGCATAAAAAATAATAAAATGTTAATGAAGAAAAAGAAACAGGTATTACTACAGATATTACTACAGGTATTACTACAGGTATTACTACAGATATTACTACAGGTATTACTACAGATATTACTACAGATATTACTACAGGTATTACTACAGATATTACTACAGATATTACTACAGGTATTACTACAGGTATTACTACAGGTATTACTACAGATATTACTACAGATATTACTACAGGTATTACTACAGGTATTACTACAGATATTACTACAGATATTACTACAGATATTACTACAGGTATTACTACAGATATTACTACAGATATTACTACAGGTATTACTACAGGTATTACTACAGATATTACTACAGATATTACTACAGATATTACTACAGGTATTACTACAGATATTACTACAGATATTACTACAGATATTACTACAGGTATTACTACAGGTATTACTACAGGTATTACTTCAGATATTACTACAGATATTACTACAGGTATTACTACAGGTATTACTACAGATATTACTACAGATATTACTACAGATATTACTACAGATATTACTACAGATATTACTACAGATATTACTACAGGTATTACTACAGGTATTACTACAGATATTACTACAGATATTACTACAGATATTACTACAGATATTACTACAGATATTACTACAGATATTACTACAGATATTACTACAGGTATTACTACAGATGTTACTACAGGTATTACTACAGGTATTACTACAGATATTACTACAGATATTACTACAGGTATTACTACAGATATTACTACAGGTATTACTACAGATATTACTACAGGTATTACTACAGGTATTACTACAGGTATTACTACAGATATTACTACAGGTATTACTACAGATATTACTACAGATATTACTACAGATATTACTACAGATATTACTACAGATATTACTACAGATATTACTACAGATATTACTAAATGTGTGTGAAGGTTCTGTCGGGTTGGTTCAGTTTCCACAGGAGAAAATATGAATTAAAGGTAAAGAAAACTATTGACTGAAAAGCAAAAATGAAAAAGAAATTAACAGTTTGTTTAGTTTTTATACTGTATATTACCTAAACTCAGTCCTTGCGTACGCTTCTACCGTATATTCTGTTATTACTTTTGGGATGCACAAATTTTTGTTGAAGCGCATCCCAGGGATGCACTGCTTTCTGGAGGCAACATGAACTCTGGATGTATCTCATCCAGGAAGCTGATTGGCTGTCCTGCTGGAGCTGTTGTTCTGTCAGAGAAACAGTAGGACACACACGACTCGTCATGTGTGGGTAGAACATGTCTGTGTGTGTGTGTGTGTGTGTGTGTGTGTGTGTGTGTGTGTGTGTGTGTGTGTGTGTGTGTGTGTGTGTGTGTGTGCGCTTCCACACATGACTGTGTTTCCTTTCATCTTCTGTTCTCTGTGATGTACCAGGGTTCTGACATGTTTTCCTTTAAAAGACAAACCCATGACTACTACACACACACACACACACACACACACACACACACACACACACACACACACACACACACACACACACACACACACACACACACACACACACACACACACGCACACACACACACACACCGGCGTGCCTTCCAGCGCTGCTGCCCACAGTCGGGCTTCAGAGGTGGGGGCCGAGGACACAACATGATGCATAAAGGATGTGGAGATGCGATGAAAAGGAAGAGTGTTTCTGATTGGACACGGTTCACTCGGGTCTCTGCTTCAGAGCCCGTTTCAGTCCCAACCTCATTAGAGGTTTGCTTGTTTGGAGTCACGCCGGCTCTGAAATGTGTAGTGAGTCTGTCGTTCACAGCTTCACGGAGCGGAGCCTCTGGACGGGAGTGTGACCCGTCCTCAACATGGAATCACCTGAGTTCAGACGTTCTGACGCTTCGCTGTGAGAACAGAAAATACCTGGATGGGTCCAGGAAATACAGCAGCCGTCAGACAGGTACAGGCCTTTAGAGGTGATGTTCAAACAGGGGAGATAAAATGGATTTAGAGAACAGGAAATTCATAAGTCAGTGCATGAATAGAGGAGTCTTTAGCTTCAGAGGTGTCCAGATTCTGTTCAGAGGAGCAGCTGAAGGAGAAGAACCACAAACCAGAAACACCTCACACCTACAGTCCAGGTAGTAAAACTACAGTATTTCCCACACTATAAGGCGCACTGCATTATAATGCGCACTGGACTATAAGGTGCACTGGACTATAAGGCGCACTGGACTATAAGGTGCACTGGACTATAAGGTGCATTGGACTATAAGGTGCATTGGACTATAAGGGCACTGGACTATAAGGACACTGGACTATAAGGGCACTGGACTATAAGGACACTGGACTATTAAGGTGCACTGGACTTTAAGATGCATTCGACTATAAGGGCACTGGACTATAAGGGCACTGGACTATAAGGTGCACTGGACTATAAGGCGCACTGGACTATAAGGCGCACTGGACTATAAGGCGCACTGGACTATAAGGTGAACTGGACTATAAGGTGCTCTGGACTATAAGGACACTGGACTATAAGGACACTGGACTATAAGGTGAACTGGACTATAAGGTGAACTGGACTATAAGGACACTGGACTGGAAGGACACTGGACTATAAGACGCACTGTTGGTTTTTGAGAAAATTAAAGACTTTTGGGTGCGTCTTATAGTGCAGAAAACTAAAATATACCATTCATACAGCGCTACCCACTGCGCCACCTTGCTACCCCTACTAAAATATATGTTGAACAATATTTAATTTTAATGAAGGCTTTTGTTCATTCATGAGTTATACACATGAGTTCATATCCTAGTTTGTTTTTTAGAATCGATTACTTCTAACATCCTCGGTTTGAATGTTTTTGCGTTTGTTTTAAGGCTTTTATCATCTTAAATAAATCTGCATTTACTTTGTAAAACGAGAAAAAATTTATGATGCTGAATAAAAAGAAAAAAGTCAACAATAAGTTGCAAGACTGACCGTAGGCCAACACTGCATGCTGTAACGCCTATAGAGGGAAAGCATTGTCCTGGACCTGGACATATGATTCTGGGACATTCTGACTCCATCCCAAAACACTGAATGAAGAATTCCACATGGAAACAAGAGAAAGCTGTGAGTGATGACAGAAGACGCACAAACACCAACTGTTCTGTGTTGTCTGAAGGCTTCATCAGCGAAGACTAATAAGACTACGTGGCAAATAAGATCCAGCATGAAAATAGAATGTGGCAGTGACCGGGGGGGGGGGGTCTCTGGGGGATGCAGGACAAATGGTGGGCAATGACTCACTACTTGTTCAATAAGTCTCCGATGATCAGGTTGAGATCCAGAAGAATCCGTTTCCATTCGACAGGAGCAGCCATGCCAAACCTGACATGAGGGAGCGATCAGCGCCGCTATATTTAGCTGTGATGACGCCTTTGGGTTGTGATGCATGTGAAGTGACACTGACACAAATGTTGGAGTGGAGGAAGGCATGAATGGACGGCTAAAATTAGAGCAAGAGACACCAGGTGGGGGGACGGCGGAGCGTCGGAGAATAACAACTCCGATGTTAGCAAGAGTTCCTCACGGTCACAGAAAACTTCTGCGTCTCAGCAGGACGACAGGTACGACACCAAAGCCTGCTCACGCATGATTGGCCGAGACACCAAAGGTGTGATTTGTTGGGGGGACAGGGGGATCATCCCCCATCCTCTGCTGAATGAATTTTCTCCTGGGGGGTGTAGAGGCTAATCCTAGCTTTAATCCACTGAGGTGTTCCACCACACTGACCTGAATGATGCAATGATGTCACTTCCTGTTCATCAAAAAGTCAGACACGCCCCTTTATGTTTGATGAGTTTCTCAGTTAATCCACCAATAGTTAACTTCAACTAGCAAAACATTCAGACTTCAGTGTTAGCGTCAGTTAATGCTTCCAGACAGAAACCTGACCCCAAAACGTTGGTTCCTACATCATTTAGTTCCTACAGGAGGACAACATTGGTTCCTACATCATTTAGTTCCTACAGGAGGACAACATTGGTTCCTACATCATTTAGTTCCTACAGGAGGACAACATTGGTTCCTACATCATTTAGTTCCTACAGGAGGACAACATTGGTTCCTACATCATTTAGTTCCTACTGGAGGACAACATTGGTTCCTACATCATTTAGTTCCTACAGGAGGACAACATTGGTTCCTACATCATTTAGTTCCTACAGGAGGACAACATTGGTTCCTACATCATTTAGTTCCTACAGGAGGACAACATTTGTTCCTACATCATTTAGTTCCTACAGGAGGACAACATTGGTTCCTACATCATTTAGTTCCTACAGGAGGACAACATTGGTTCCTACATCGTTTAGTTCCTACAGAGGACAACATTGGTTCCTACATCATTTAGTTCCTACAGGGGGACAACATTGGTTCCTACATCATTTAGTTCCTACAGGAGGACAACATTGGTTCCTACATCATTTAGTTCCTACAGGAGGACAACATTGGTTCCTACATCATTTAGTTCCTACAGGAGGACAACATTGGTTCCTACATCATTTAGTTCCTACAGGAGGACAACATTGGTTCCTACATCATTTAGTTCCTACAGGAGGACAACATTGGTTCCTACATCATTTAGTTCCTACAGGAGGACAACATTGGTTCCTACATCATTTAGTTCCTACAGGAGGACAACATTGGTTCCTACATCATTTAGTTCCTGCAGGAGGACAACATTGGTTCCTCAATCATTTAGTTCCTACAGGAGGACAACATTGGTTCCTACATCATTTAGTTCCTACAGGAGGACAACATTGGTTCCTACATCATTTAGTTCCTACAGGAGGACAACATTGGTTCCTACATCATTTAGTTCCTACAGGAGGACAACATTGGTTCCTACATCATTTAGTTCCTACAGGAGGACAACATTGGTTCCTCCATCATTTAGTTCCTACAGTAGGACAACATTGGTTCCTACATCATTTAGTTCCTACAGGAGGACAACATTGGTTCCTACATCATTTAGTTCCTGCAGGAGGACAACATTGGTTCCTCCATCATTTAGTTCCTACAGGAGGACAACATTGGTTCCTCCATCATTTAGTTCCTACAGGAGGACAACATTGGTTCCTACATCATTTAGTTCCTACAGGAGGACAACATTGGTTCCTCCATCATTTAGTTCCTACAGGAGGACAACATTGGTTCCTACATCATTTAGTTCCTACAGGAGGACAACATTGGTTCCTCCATCATTTAGTTCCTACAGGAGGACAACATTGGTTCCTCCATCATTTAGTTCCTACAGGAGGACAACATTGGTTCCTACATCATTTAGTTCCTACAGGAGGACAACATTGGTTCCTCCATCATTTAGTTCCTACAGGAGGACAACATTGGTTCCTTCATCATTTAGTTCCTACAGGAGGACAACATTGGTTCCTACATCATTTAGTTCCTACTGGAGGACAACATTGGTTCCTACATCATTTAGTTCCTACAGGAGGACAACATTGGTTCCTACATCATTTAGTTCCTACAGGAGGACAACATTGGTTCCTACATCATTAGTTCCTACAGGAGGACAACATTGGTTCCTACATCATTTAGTTCCTACAGGAGGACAACATTGGTTCCTACATCATTAGTTCCTACAGGAGGACAACATTGGTTCCTACATCATTTAGTTCCTACAGGAGGACAACATTGGTTCCTACATCATTTAGTTCCTACAGGAGGACAACATTGGTTCCTACATCATTTAGTTCCTACAGGAGGACAACATTGGTTCCTACATCATTTAGTTCCTACAGGAGGACAACATTGGTTCCTACATCATTTAGTTCCTACAGGAGGACAACATTGGTTCCTCCATCATTTAGTTCCTACAGGAGGACAACATTGGTTCCTCCATCATTTAGTTCCTACAGGAGGACAACATTGGTTCCTACATCATTTAGTTCCTACAGGAGGACAACATTGGTTCCTCCATCATTTAGTTCCTACAGGAGGACAACATTGGTTCCTACATCATTTAGTTCCTACAGGAGGACAACATTGGTTCCTACATCATTTAGTTCCTACAGGAGGACAACATTGGTTCCTACATCATTTAGTTCCTACAGGAGGTCAGTAATGAATAAATGTGAACTAACAGGTGGTGACAGAGTTACCTGACAGGTAGTCTATCGTCTACATTGCTGCTCTAACTTGAAGAGCAGCAATTAGAACATCCTCATCATCTTCATCATCTTCTTACACATTGTGGCTGCACAGAAAATGAAATGTTTCATGTGTTTTTAAATTTGAATGAGTGTTAAACTTTTGTAAATTTATGCCATTAACCCACCATTAGCTTAAAAAAGACTTCGGCCTGTTGATTGCTTATTTTTTCATGATATAAAAAATGCACCCCCGTCTTTTTTTTTTTTTTTTTTGACTAATCTCACCCCAGGCTGACGAAACCGGACGACATCCGTGAACAGATTTAGTGCCGCTTCTATCTACCACATGCGTATGCAGATATATTTTAATGTAAAGATGACACCTCTGATAATTAGCCTCACTGGAGCGCAGACAGACTCTCCTGTCAGATGGTTCCAGCATCGTCTGGAGCTGCCAGAGAAACTATTTGCTGGTTTCCACCATCTGCTGCGTTGATTCCAAGGTCGCGCTGACGCGTCCTCGCTCAGAGGAGTTTCCTCCAGGTATTTTATGTCACATGACTGTTTCACCACTTCATCCTCAGGTGCTCATCCTTGTGATACAGAGGCATCTTGTTTTTAACCGGAGTCCTCTGGTGACTCAGTAAACTCCAAATGGCAACAGCTAATTCCTTCACGCGTTCTAATTTAAACATGCAAACTGCGTGCTGCTCTTCATGGGGGGTGGATGTAAATACATAATTTATATGAAGAAAATCTGACTAATACACCCACCTCTAGAAAACACCATGAAACATTTTCAGAGCAGTTTGTCTTTGACGACTTTATGTTGCTCATCAAAGTTTTTCTTCGGCAATGATCGAATTTTGTAAGAATGAAATGAAAGCAGACAAAACAAGCCAGATAAAAAAAAGGGTTTATATCCACGTAATGCAAGTAAAACGACGACGACCGACCAGCTGACGTCAGAAATCCATCTGATTGGATGTTACTGCTGTGGTTTCCATGAGAAAGACGTTACGACAGACTTTGTGATTGTGCTGCAAGCTTTGCATCATCCCTCCATCGGCGCCGCCGGCAATGCTAACCAGAGGCAGAACCACGGCGTTCAGTGTGGACTACACCAATGTGTGGTTAAACTGGTGCATTATGGGACACATGCGTCAGACACACCCACCTTCCACCTTTTCTGTGGGCTTTTCAGAAGGTGGGCGTTTGGAGCCAAAATGATGCTCTGTGAGATAAAACATTAAAGAGTCACATATTCAGAATTGAATTATAAATACATCATATAAAAACCTTTTTCTTTAATTTGTGAATAAATCTAATGAGTCGAAGCAAAGCAGTTCTCAGGAGAGAGATGTAAAAGCTGAACGTTAAAGATGAATAAAACAAGCGTCTCCCTAGAGCCCAACATTAGGAGCCTCGCTGTGTGCGTTTATTCACTTATGGCTCATTGTGTAACCACCACACCAGGAGTGTGAATGTTCAAATGGCCTCTAATGCATTCATGTTATCACAGAGCAGAACGTCCACACACGATCTGGAGGACGTCTGCTCTACGCAACAGAAACCTAACATTTTTATTTTAACCCTTACAGCCCTGAGCTATTTTGGACGTCATTTTGGTACATTTGATATTTGTCTTTATATATACCACATTAAAAATGATTTAACATACACACGCTTGGTATGTTTGTCTTCAGCACAACTTCAGCTATATGAAGAGATAGTTTATATTTCCCTATAACTTACTATATTGACATATTGGGGCAAAATAGACACACAGTCAAATTCAGAAATGGAAAAATTGTATTTTATTGCACATAAAAACCAAAAACATGCTCATCAAAGTGATTTTGAGCTCCAAAATGGTTTCCATAGGCTTCCAAAGATAAAAATGTACAGTTTGTGTCACTTGTGACACTCTTCAAAGGAGTTTTTTGGGCCAAAATAGACACACAGTCATATTCGAAAATGGAACAAATTATATTTTATTGCACATAAAAACCAAAAAATGCTCATTGAATTTGATTTTGAACTCCAAAAACTTTGCCGTAGGCTTCTAACATATAACTATATGTAGTTTGTGTCGCTTGTGCCACTCTTCAAAGGAGTTTTTCAAAATAAGACAGTGCAACGCAAAATGCGCAAATCGTGACCCACGTTTGCGTCACATGACAAAATGCACCAATCACGGTACATGTTTGCGTCACGTGACAAAATGCACGAATCACGAGACGTGTTTGAATCACGTGAATACGCGCGTCACCCCTTGTACGACTACATGGACAGAAAGTAAACATGCACACACAAATCGTGTCGGACTTGATTTGTTCAGATTGGTTTAAAAACATCATGTGATCTGAACACGGGGGGGCGTGGTCACAGGGCTGTAAGGGTTAAAACACATGTGACCTTAGTCACTGAAGTGAAAGTGAGTGACCTCCTGTGATGTCAGCATTGAGGAACTGCAGGAGGGGGAGGAAACGTCACGCGGTGCAGGAACCAAAGCCTTCCTCCACGGTTTCTCTTTGTTCCCCTTGTTCTCCTGCAGTTCCTCTTTCTTCAGTCCGTCCTTCTCTTCCCCTTTCCCTCTGAATCCACATCTTCTCACTTTCACTCACGTTAGTCGTGTGGTTTGTTCGGTCCGAACCTGCACGTGTCTGCGCGCGTCGGGGGCGTGAAGCCGATGGTTTGTGGGTCGCGATAGGAGAACATGTGCTCGGCCCGTTGGCTTCTTTTGTTTGCCTGCCTGTAGGTTGTAGGTGTGCGTCTGTGATGTAAGGAGGAGCGTCTGTCTCCCAGCAGGCCTCTCTCGAGGCGCACCGGCACCGCCGAGCGCTGCCAGCGAGGGCACATTCGCACGTTTGCTTACACACTTAAGCCTTCCAAATGTTCTCAGCTCAGAAGAGATCCAAGAACATGACTCAAGCATCACTTTTCTGTCTCACTCTTTTTCACACAAATTCTCCTTTTAATCTCATCCTGTCAACAGCGGGCTGTGTTTTCCAGCCCCATATTGGCGTCAGTGACTTGTCACCTCTTTGTCTTACTGTCACACACACACACACACACACACACACACACACACACACACACACACACACACACACACACACACACACACACACACATCTTCATACAGACACTGACTGACACGGATGAACCTTCAAACTTTGCAATGAACCAAACTGAGACAGTTTGTTCTGAGTGTGGATGTTGCTTCTACTGTAACACTTTTGCATATTGCATAAATTTGCATACATTAGTGCAGGCTGGGAAAGTTCAGGCACTCCGAATTTGCACAGAAAATGCACAGAATGGTGTTTTATTTATATATTTACACATGAAAAAATCACAGATGCATGAAGAAATCTATTTATTGATGCTCCAACAATAATTCTACCTGCTAAACTTTAGCAGCTAAAGTGAACAAAGTGTGAACCAACTGTGTTTCATCACAGGCCGGCTGTCATTACGCACGAGTGAAGCCATTTAGCCCCCGACCGCTAACGCGTCACATGTATGTGTGAACCGTCACCTTCACCAGTGATTAAACATCAGCATCAATGAATAATCCACAGATCCTACAGCTGAATTAAAGTTCACCATCAAATGACAGATTAGTAGCGAGCTAAAAGCGATGGTTGCATTTTGAAAAAGTAAGATATTCAGCACACACTCTGAGAAATGTGTGTGTGTAGGTCTTGTTGGTGTGTGTGTGTGTGTGTGTGTGTGTGTGTGTGTGTGTGTGTGTGTGTGTGTGTGTGTGTTCACAAAGAGCAGAAGCTGATGGACAAAAGATTTCATGTACAGCTCCGGATCAAAAAAAGAATTTGGATGAAGCGAGGTTTGTCAGGAGGTAACGTTTCTAGGCGTGATTGTGAGAGCAGCTGTGAGTCAGAGGTCATGCATTATGAAGAGGAGAAGAAGAGGATCCGACCAGACGCTGCAGAAGAAAAGGGGACATATAGAAAAGCCAACGCCGGAGACGAGTAATGGCTTTGAGCTCCTGTTCCAGGATGTGGAAGAAGTGAGGACTTGTTTACAGGTTTGTCCATATGAGAGTGTTTGTTTGCGAGGGAGGGAGACCATGTGAGCTCGGCGGGGGCTCCAAAGGTGGAGGCAAGTTTCGACAAAGTAGTGACGCATTTGAAAAAGCTGTGAGCGCTTGTCGCCGCTCCGCTCCCCCCCCCCCCCCCCCCCCCCCGCTGAATAAACTGGGAATCATTAATATTCATCAATTCCAAACAGCTTCCACAGACACGTCCAAGTCCCGCCTCCGAGTGTGTGTGTGTGTGTGTGTGTGTGTGTGTGAAGGTTGAGTGGCACGGATGTGGTCCAATCAAACCCACACGGTTTATATGTACTCAAAGAAGAAGAAGAAGGTGCGTCATGGAATTTTTCCTCCACACAAAAGCATGGAGACCAATGGGAACGTGAAGGATGTCTCGATTCATCCTTATATAGGCATGTCAGGCTCTACCAGTGTGTGTGTGTGTGTGTGTGTGTGTGTGTGTGTGTGTGTGTGTGTGTGTGTGTGTGTGTGTGTGTGTGTGTGTGTGTGAATCTGTGACTTTTGTATGGAACAGCTTGTTTCCTCGCAATGAAGTCTGGTGCAGAAAAGTGAAGATTCACAGTAATAATAGTGATGTCATCGTTCTGATGGGATTGAAGCGTGTTGAAGTATGTAAATTATTATTATTATTATTATTATTATTATCATTATTATTATTATTA
Source organism: Antennarius maculatus (assembly GCA_013358685.1). Taxonomy (NCBI): domain Eukaryota; kingdom Metazoa; phylum Chordata; class Actinopteri; order Lophiiformes; family Antennariidae; genus Antennarius; species Antennarius maculatus. Next base: position 25,285,679 of record CM023612.1, read on the forward strand.
TTATTATTATCATCACAGTCTTGCTCAGCGTGTTAGCACACTGATGTTAGCATGTAGCTTCAACAGCCTGACAGTCTTGACTGACTTAAAATGGAATCTGGCTTGATGATGATTTGGGTGGTTGGTTGGTTGGTTGGTTGGTTGGTTGTTGGTTGGTTGGTTGGTTGGTTGTTGGTTGGTTGGTTGGTTGGTTGGTTGGTTGTTGGTTGGTTGGTTGGTTGGTTGTTTGTTGGTTGGTTGGTTGGTTGTTGGTTGGTTGGTTGGTTGGTTGGTTGGTTGGTTGGTTGGTTGGTTGTTGGTTGGTTGGTTGGTTGGTTGTTGGTTGGTTGGTTGGTTGGTTGGTTGGTTGGTTGGTTGGTTGGTTGGTTGTTGGTTGGTTGGTTGTCAGTTGGTTGGTTGGTTGGTTGGTTGGTTGGTTGGTTGGTTGTTGGTTGGTTGGTTGGTTGGTTGGTTGGTTGGTTGGTTGGTTGGTTGGTTGTTGGTTGGTTGGTTGGTTGTTGGTTGGTTGGTTGGTTGGTTGGTTGGTTGGTTGGTTGTTGGTTGGTTGGTTGGTTGGTTGTCGGTTGGTCTTCATAAGTGAAAAGCAGCTAAACCCTTTGACCGTTAGCTCACCCTCAGGTTTGTCGTTCAGGTTTATTGCGTCGGATACTTGAAATGAACATTATCTAGACCTTTAACCTTTAGGTTTACAAGAACTTTAGGTGAACCAGTTGCACAGCATTTATCCTACACACACACACACACACACACACACACACACACACACACACACACTTTGTCCTTTGTTGAACTGTAGATGAATTTTTTACCAGATACAATCAACACCTGCTAAATAATCTCAGCTTCCTGCTTTGGTGATGTGGTTTATGGACCTTGAGATTATTATGCATTCACACCTGTTTCCAAGACCACCCCTTTGAATGTACTCGTAATTACATTCCTGCAAAGGAGTCACATGACACTGCGTCTTTGTTGAACAGTATATAGTCTGAGCTGAGATTATATACTGTGGTCTCTAACCACATGATGTTTGTTGTATTGGAGAACGGGATGGTTGGTTGGTTGGTTGGTTGGTTGGTTGGTTGGTTGGTTGGTTGGTTGGTTGGTTGGTTGGTTTGGTTGGTTGGTTAGTTGGTTGGTTGTTCAATTGTTTGGTTGGTTGGTTGGTTGGTTGGTTGGTTGGTTGGTTGGTTGGTTAGTTGGTTGGTTGGTTGTTCAATTGTTTGGTTGGTTGGTTGGTTGGTTGTTTGGTGCTAACACTGGTAATAGTCCCTCCTCTACTATCCGTGTCATTGTCTGGTGTGTTTTGTGCTCACACGCTGTCACCATATTGGCCAGCAGACGGTGTTCACGCCGTCGGACCGTATACGGTCGCCACGGCGTCCGATTGTCAGTAAATCTGAATGATCTCTACACAAACTAACGTTTTATTTCCTTCACGCCTCCTGAATCCGTCTCTGAACAGTTACACAGAAAAAGCTGGACGAGCGCCTGGAGTGACAATGGCAAGTGTGTGTGTGTGTGTGTGTGTGTGTGTGTGTGTGTGTGTGTGTGTGTGTGTGTGTGTGTGTGTGACGTTAGATATTTACAAAGACATAGGATAAAACACCTACACCAAACGCGTTGTTAAAACAAGTATGAATTTATTCTTTCTCCACACTTCATCTTTCAACAATAGATTTTTCTTGAACAGTAAAAATCGATAACAATCAAACCGATCAGTCACACAATTCTTTCTTCCTGTCGACTGCAGACACACACAGACTGAACAGAGCAAACCGGTATGACCAGCGTGGTCGTGTGACGATGACCTGACCGTCACAGAAGAGCACCCCGGCTCAGTTTGACCTCACCGTTCAAAAGACAACACGAGAAGACGCCGAATACCCCCGAACCCCCCAAAAAACCCCCTCCCCCAAAACCCCCCATCCAACACCATCAAACAGCGGCCGCAGAAACCACAGAAACCAGTCTGATGAAGAGAGACTGTCTTCGTGCACACGTGTACAGTGCGCGCTCGTGCATTCGTGCGTCAACGCTCACGACTTCACCTCATCGTGGATTATTGGTCGGCAGTCACGTGACATCGTACGTGCATCCTATTGGCTGACAGCATCCAGAAGTGCGTTATGTTCTGTGAGTCTCTGACTTCCGTGAGACACTAAAGTGTTTTAAACAGTCTTTCAGAGTGTTTTAAAGGTGATACAGATAGAAGGTGGTTTAATATCAGTATGGGGGGGTTCAGAAACGTTTACATTACCCTAAATAATCAGATAAATAGTTCATCGCTCTGTCACGGAATTCATTATTCATGTGTGGTTCGTGGTTCGTTATTAGCCGCGAGGAACGAGGGCGTACTGTATGTGTGTGTGTGTGTGTGTGTGTGTGTGTGTGTGTGTGTGTGTGTGTGTGTGTGCTACTCTGCTACTACCTCCTACTCTTTCACTCCTACCACATCTCGGCCTTGCCCTCACACCTCAGCTGTAGCTGCCCCCCCCCCCGTTCTTTCCATCCATCTCCTGCCCCTGAGCATCGGAGATCCAAACAAAACGGAGGGCAGGAGGACGACCTGCGAGCCCCCCAGCACACCGACAGCATCGCTCGTCCTCCAGGGGAACGGGGGGGTGTCTATATTTGGAAACTTCCTCCCTCCTTTCCTGCGTCTGCTGCTCCATCCGAACGCTTCCTCCTCCTCATCATCAACAATCCCCTCCTTCCAGGTCTTTCCAGCTCTGCCCCCCCCCTGGATGCTCCTCCATCCCGGCTCATTAACACCTCACCCATGCGTCCAGCGTCACCCGGCGGTGAGTCAGCGCGGTGACAAACCTTCTGACGTATTTGCCTTTTGCAGCGGCGCCAGCCTGCGAACGCATTCATTCACATCTCTGTGCACAGGCGGACCTACGGGGGCCGACGCCCGGCGCCGGGGGGCCGCTTCGGGCTCCGGCTGCGTCCTTCTGGACGGACCTTGGAGTCCACGTTAGTCACAGTTTAGTCAAACGTCTGAATCTCTGTTTCTGCGGTTGCTGTTTGCACAAACGACCTTCACGACGCTTCTGTACTCCAATCAATTTATTTTTCTTAGTAAATTCAGCAAGTAATACCCAAAAAGAAAGAAAATGCATGATTCAGGAAATATTCAACGTGTTTTTCAAGGTCTTCACCTGCGTTGAAGCAACAATCTTCACACATTATTATCAACATGTCACAGAAAGACATCCACAACCTGAAGTCTGTGGCTTCCTGACAGGAAGCAGTGGTTTCCTGTGGCTCAGAGCGACGCCACATCGTCACAGGATGAGCGGAGCAACGCTTTATTACCGTTCTATCCACACTATCTCAGATAGTCTCTCTGCTGCTCTTCTACCCCCCCCCACCACCAACACCACTACCTCCTTTCTTCCCTTCTGCTGTCTAATCCCATTAAAAATACCCTCCCAACTTTCACAGTCATCGCCACCCATCCCTCCTCGCTGACGCACGTCTGTTCCTCTCTTGCCCCTCCCTCCCTCCCTCCCTCGCTGTTTCACAGTCTACCCCCCCCTCCCTGTCTCCCTCATCCTTTCCTCTCAACCTCCAACCAGTCTCCAGGATCCAGAAAGTGAGTGTGCGAGAGGCCAGACGTCTTTTCACCACTCGAAACACAAAGGAGATCACACATCTATGTACAGGACACTTTAAGTGGTTACACTACTGCCGTTACTGTCTCCATTACGCACTAATTCTAACAGTAATCAGAGTATTTGTAGCAGAACGAGTAGTTCGAACTAAATTGAGGTGATGAACGCGACGACATCATTCAGGATTTCTGTCAACCTGCACTGAGATTGGTGACAGACTCCGCCCTCATAGCCCTGATTGCAGGGAAACGTGACATCATACAGGTGAGACACAGAAAGCCACACCTGTAGAGTGAAATAGACGGGTTTGACCTTTAGAAGAACTCTAGCAGCCCTGTGAAGTGTTAAGCCCTGTAGGTGGTGGATTCACCATCTAGATACCCCCCCTATCTCCCTCGCTGTGCCTGGATTGGCTTCACAGCGACACGGGCAAAGGGGGTAGGAGTCTAACAGGGTCCCCACAGCCTTTAAAACAGGCCTAAAGGGGAAGGGGGTGTCACTAAGAGTCCCCTTCAGCCAGACAGGAGGTGGAGGCTCAAAACGGGTAGTAGGGCGAGGAGCGAGAGGAGGGCGGGTGAGGAGGACGAGGGCGAGGACGAAGACGGGGGCAGGTCGAACTCCGGTGGACACTCCAGCTCGAAGCATCGCAGGGTGACGCCCGAGTCCTCGTTGCCGTAGTTGGTCCAGTACTCTTCCGGGTCGAGTTTGGGCAGCGCCAGCTCTTCCTCCCCCAGCTCGTATTTGACCACCGAGGTGGTCGTGGACGGCCCCTTCCCGTACAGACCAGCCTTGACGGTCTCCGAGGCTTTCTCGAAGACGCCTTTGGTGGACGACTGCGGCCTGTTCTTGTGGAACCACCAGCGGGTTTTGGTGCTGAAGGTGGTGGTGGTGGAGCCGGCGATGGAGCCGGGGTCGGGCAGGGGGCAGAGGGCAAAGTCCATCTCGCGGAGGAAGCGGAGGTCCTCCCCACGACGGGTGGAGGGGGAGGCGCAGATCACCTCTGAGGAGGAGACCCGGGCCTCGCGGAACCACTCCCACAGGGCGCGGGCCTCGCAGCCACAGGACCAGGGGTTGGCGTTGAGGCGCAGGAACTCGATGCCCTGCGTGTCCCTCAGCGTCTGGCTGGGCAGCTCGGCCAGCGAGTTGTTGAACAGGAAGAGCATGGTGAGCCGGCCCAGGTCGCGGAATGCGCGGCGGTTCACCTGCCGGATGCGGTTGTCGTGGAGGAGGAGGCGGTCCAGGTTGACCAGGCCCCGGAACACGTTCTCTGACAGGGTGCGGATCCGGTTCCCGTGCAGGAAGAGCTGACTCAGGTTGATGAGGTCAGAGAAGATGTCGTCCTGCAGGAAGTGGAGGTTGTTCTCCTGAGGAATGAAACAGACAGGGGGGGTCAGGGGAAGTGGGGACATCCGCGGTGCCTGGGGGTCCGGACCAGGAGAGAGCGCCTCTCACCTGCAGGTAGAGGAACTGCAGGCTGTACAGCTTGTGGAAGATGTCGTGGGGGAGGGCTTTGAGCCGGCAGCGGTGCATGTGGAGACTCTGGAGCTTCTCCAAGCCTCGGAAGGCTCCCCCCTCCAGCCGGTGGAGGTTGGAGTTGTCCCCCAGGTCCAACTCCTCCAAGTCCCTCAGCTCGCTGAAGGCCCCCGCCTCTATCCACGTGATGTTGTTGGAGAACAGCCACAGAACCTGATGGGGGGAGACAAACGGACCCACGGGTTACCCCCCATCCCTCTTTAGCTCAGACAGAGAAGAGACACTCCACGCTGGTCCTCACCTGAGTTCCGAAGCCAAACGAGCCAACTCTGAGCTCCGTGATCCGGTTGTTCTGGAGGAACACGCGCTGCGACTCGTAGGGCACCCCCACCGGGACGGCGGTGAAGTTCTGCGCCTGGCAGCTCACGGTCATGGGGGTCGGGTAGCACACGCACAGGTGCGGACACGCCGACGCCAGACTGGGCTTGCCTATGACCAGCCACACCACCAGCCAGAGGGAGAGGCCGCCTGGGGTGGGGGGAGAGGGGGGAGGCGTGAGCTGTCTGCGGTGCTGAAACCATCCGGATGAACGTACCTCATCTATTCTGCCCCCCCCGAATCAAAACTGACACCTGAGTTTTCCCGTGATGCTATTTTACGCACACGTGGAGCAACAGCGTGAAGCCTGAGCGCAACTCCACGACATTTACGCACAGCCTGATGACGAGTGCGTTCAGTTCACAGCGACCCGTTCACTACTGTCACTGTTTCACACCCCAACCCGACCGGAAAACGTCAAGTGATCGATCGTTTTCCATCAGACCCTCCACAAACATTATTAATCCAGCTTCCGTCCGCTTCTAATCTCCCCGCGGGGATTATAATCAGTACAGAGAAAAATTAATCTCAAACACATTTTTTACGCGTTCCTGTGTTACTGAACTTATAAATCGCTCCACAAAGTGATGAAATCCTCTCTATCTGTGCGTCTGGGGCGTCCACCGGGGGGGGGGGGGTGTCCAAAAGGCAAAGAGGACGAAGAAAAGAAACTTACTTTTGCAGCTGCGTGTGATGGAGCATCGTCGGCTCCGAGAAATCGAAGAGGTTTCCATCCTGAACCAAAGCCCAAAAGCGAGTTAGCCTGGGGGGGCGAGGTAAAGCCTGCTATCTCCGCTGATGCTCTGGTTCCCGAGTCGGAGCGACTGAGAGTGTGCCGGCTCCGGATCGCACTGCGCCTTAAATACCCGAGCATCCCGCTAGCGCCTACGGCAGTGGGCACCGTGGAGTCTCCTACGTCACCGATACCGGGTCATGAATGAATGAGGGCGGCGAGAAACGGAGGGGGAGGGGCCGACCAACGGGGGATTCTCTCGGAGATTCTACGCGCGTAAAGATGGAGACGTGCGCTCAGGCTCCGGGAGGGGAGGGGGAGACTCTCTGGACGCACAAAGGCGCAAGAAAGGAGGGAGGGAGGATGGAATAGAAACAGCAGCGGTGGGGGGCAGCAGCAGGAGGAGGGTGGCTAAGGCACGGTGCCCGGTAAGAATGACTGGGCTCCGTGGAGAAGCGGAGGAGAAGCGCGCACGGCTCGTTTCCTGGCCGGTTCTCTCCGCAGCTCTTATGGTCCGTTTCCGGCAGCAGCAGCCAGACAGAGAGGCCGGGGGGGGGGGAGGGACGGAACGAGGATGCCCCCGAATCATGATTCATCTGAAGGGAAAAGTCGGCGCCAGATGAGAGTCACTCCAAACAACCTGAGTGAATGGTCAGAGACGTGGACGTGACACGCCCCCCCCCCCCATGTAATTATAGCGCCTGACATAACGGTCCTGACGATGTGGACATCCGTCATGTGAAGTGTCTAAATAAGGACAGAAAGTGTCTGAACGGACTTGGATCGAGTCGATTTCGGCGCGTAACGCGGCCCCTGTCTGTCAGCGTGTTTTCATGAGTGGGGGGGGGTCCGGGGTGGGGGGGGGCGGATGGAGGGGCCGGATGAACGGACGGAGCCGCGGCGCGCAGCAGGTGCCTGAGTGTGTTTGCGCCACTTCCAGTCCGCTGCGTCTGCGCCTCAAGCCGCCGCTGCGCGCAAAGGAGAAGCAGCGCAGCGACGCGTGGAGATGTCACGTGATCACCCGTCATCTTCATCCTCCTCTCCAACACCAGCTGCCCTCATGTCTTCCTCACTACATCCATCCACCTTCTCTCTTCCTGGTAGCTCCATCCTCACCATCACCTCCTCTGGAGTCTCCAGAACATCTCACCTCCTCTGAGGAACTCATTTCAGTCAATCAATCAATCAATCAATCAATCAATCAATCAATCAATCAATCAATCAATCAATCACTCAATCAACCTTTATTTATAAAGAGCTCCATCACATCTTCAGACATGTTGAAGTGCTTTAACAGACAGATGAACCCAACAGGACGTTCCTGATCCTTTCCACCCTGGTGGCTCCTAGAGAACCTCAGCATCTTCATCTCTGCTGCCTCCAGCTCTGCTTCCAGCTCGTCTTCTCAAACCCTGGAGAACCCGACAACCTTTTCTTCTGTAACATCATGACTGTACCTTTATGTTATTTTAACCCTTTATTCCCTAATTTGGGATTACAGTAATCCCTCAAGCATTCGCACATCAACGCTCATGACTTCACCTCATCGAGGATTTTTAGTAGGCAGTCATGTGACACCATACGCGCATTCTATTGGCTGACGCTAGTGCGCTACGTTCCGTGAGTATCTGACTTCCGTGAGACACAAAAGTGCTTTAAACAGTCTATCACAGTGTTTTAAAGGTGATACAGATAGAAGGTGGTTTAATATCACTATGGGGGGGTTCACAAACGTTTAAATTACCATAAATAATCAGATAAATAGTTTGTCACTCTATCGTGGAATTCATTAATCCCGTGTGGTTCCTGGAACACGTTAACCACGAGGAACGAGGGGTCACTGCAGGTCAAAGTTTGACCCATTGGGTTTCCAGCATTTCAAAGAATCACAATAACAGTGAACACACAGTGAACACACAGTGAACACACAGTGAACACACACTGAACACACAGTGAACACACAGTGAACACACAGTGAACACACACTGAACACACACTGAACACACACTGAACACACACTGAACACACACTGAACACACAGTGAACACACAGTGAACACACACTGAACACACACTGAACACACACTGAACACACAGTGAACACACACTGAACACACAGTGAACACACAGTGAACACACAGTGAACACACAGTGAACACACAGTGAACACACAGTGAACACACACTGAACACACACTGAACACACAGTGAACACACAGTGA
>CM023612.1:25296602-25319102 GCA_013358685.1 Antennarius maculatus
TGGGCGTGTCTCAGCAGTCATGTGATGACGGTGATGTTTGTGCGATCCACACACCGTCCCAGGCTCCCCCCGGCCCTCACCCGCCCCAAGGGGGAGCCTCGTTCACACCTGGACGCTGCTGCAGGTGTTCCTGCGTGAATCCGCCCGGCGTGACGTCATTGGCTCAGAGCGAGACGTGGATGTGGAGCTCCGCCCACAGGGCATCAACTTGACTGTCAGCGGAAGGAAACACCTCCTGCTTCCTCCCCGGTGCCGTTCACACCTGCCTCTCGACACGTCTCTCATCAGCATCAGGATGTTATTGATTTAATTAGAGCCCTCATTAAGGGGGGGGGTCTTCTACCTGATTCCTCTCATTAGTGAAACTGTCTGCACACAGAATCCACCTTCAAGTTCTGACAGCCGAGCAGAGGAGCAGAAGAGCCTCCTGACAGGGGTGTGTGAGTGATGGAGACGGATGGAGATGATGGTCACTGGGGGGGGCCTTGGCCTCAGGGGGGTGTCATAGCCTCAGGGGGGTGTCATAGCCTCAGGGGGGTGTCGTGCTCCAGGTCCAGGACGTGGACGTGACTCATTGGTACGCTCCTCCCCGCGTTCGTCTTCTTTCAGCATCTGCCTGAATGTCACAGACAAAAGCGTTTGTGTTGCCCCCCCCCCTCCTGCATCACTTTTTTCTTTGTCTTTCGATGCTTCTTGCCTGTTTTTTCCTTTTTCTTTTCTTTTTTTTTGCCAGTCCTTTATTTTTTCTGTTGCTTGGCGTCACCGCTTCCGCTTTAACCATATACTGCTGCTCCAGTCCCCCCGCCTGCAGAACAATGGCTGCAGACAAACGCTGTTAGTTTCTGCTGCTTATAAGGAAATATGTTCTGGTGTCGCCGGACGGCGTCGACAGACATTTCTGGAAGGCGTCATCACGTTTAGAGGGAAACATTTTAAGTGTTTGGAAGTTAAGGGTGATCCAAAACGTGATTCCTTTAAATTCTCTGGGGACGAAATGAACAAAACAAATTAATTGTATTTATTAAATCTTGTTGTGTTCATTGTCTAAATGATATTCTGTTCAATTTTTTTTTTTTTTTTGCAATTGTGTATAAATTCTATTGTTTTTGAGGTTCATTAGGTTAGTAGGTTAATCTGAGGTCATAAGTGTAAGGAAGTAACGACCTGATGATGTCACTGGAGTTTAACCAGGGTGACCAGAACGCATGCTGGGTGTCAGACCTGATGACAAATACCTGATTTAAATGTTCTGTTTATTCCACTATTTACATTGGTTTGGTGTCATTTCGAGTTTTATAATTCTACCTAAAAAGTTAGTAAAATATGTTCAGTTTGGTTCCATCCCAAACAGCGGTGATGTGTGTGATGTCAGTGTTTGTGTGTTCGTCACCAAATGTCTTCACAACCGTTCAGATAGAACGATGAAACAAAAAGCACATGACTCAGGCAGCAAAGGGGATGAAGATGAGGTGAGGAGCTTGACCTTGAAAAAACTAGGTCAAGGTCAAATTTCAACTTTTGTATTCATCGCAGATTTTTAGTAGTCAGTCACGTGATACCGTACTCTCATTCTATTGGCTGACGACATCCTGAAGTGTGCTATGTTTTGTGAGTCTCTGACTTCCATGAGACACAAAAGTGTTTTAAACAGTCTAACAGAGTGTTTTAAAGGTAACACAGATAGAAGGTGGTTTAATATCAGTATGGGGGGTTCAGAAACGTTTAAATTACCCTGAATAATAAGATAAATAGTTTGTCACTCTATCGTGGAATTCGTTAATCCCGTGTGGTTCCTGGAACGCGTTAACCACGAGGAACGAGGGGTCACTTTTCGACCTTTTTAGGTTCACATCTCTGAAAGCTGATGAGTTAGAATCACTAAACAACATTTTCAAGAAGCCAGAGGCACAAACATGTAGGTCAGGGTCAAATGTTGAATTCAGGGGTGTCGCAGGATGTTGCAGTCTCTGACTGCCTGTTTTGACCAGCCTGTAATCCACACGCTGTCCATCAGGAAAGTATGGATGATGTCAGACGTTTGTCATCAAGCAGAAGTGACCTAATGACCCCTTGGGGGGCGTTTCATGACCTCTGTAGCCCAGATCCAAACAGGACTAACGGCTGATGGACCGGGACGGGATCGGGACGCCGCGTCCCGTCTGGTCCTGATGAGACAAACCCTCCTCCTCCGGTGAGTCAGCCAATGAGACGGCGTCTCTCCCTCTTCTCTTCACTTCCGCTCCTCTTTCATGGTGAACAGAACCATTGTGTAACACTCAGCCATATGTGTTTGAGTGTGTTCCATCAATATTTCCCACTCTGCCTCCTCCTCCTCATCCTCACCCCTCCCTCTAGTACTCGTCATTCCTCTTCATCAGCGTCCGCTGAAGCATCACTGAAGATGAACTACATGTGTATTCATCCTCCTCTGTGACCCGAGGAGACGTTTTCAAAGATGAAATCCTTGTTAGACACAAACATCCTCGTTCCTTGCTTTTGTTTAGCTTCAGTTTCCTTCTCTCTGTTAAATTAGAAAATAATCACACGCAGCAGGATTTCATTAAACGCACCTCCTCGCCGTGTAACTTAAACACAATGACGCTCTTGTGACGTTTGGAAGCACGAGCAGTGATAATGACGTCAAACAGAACCATCCAGATGAGGTTTCTGCTGGAGGAACGGATAGAAGTGTGTTTCCTCACACTTCATTTACACTCATGTGTTAGGCGTTAAATATCGACACAGGTATGAATTTACTTTTCATTAACTTTCCCTTTTCTTTAAAGATCCTGTGAAACTGTCAGTGTGTGACAGTCGGGTGATTTTCTGGATCACCAGAGCTTTAGTGCTCAAGGAAACAATATATTACATCATCAGAATAAACTGAAATCAAGAAAAGAAATAAATCATTATAATTTATTTCTTCCACTTCCACACAATAAATCATTTCTATTGTGTTCGGGGCAATAAAAGTGTCAAACGTTGTGATTTTAATCGATATCCAGAAAAACGCTCCTTCAGCCAGAGGGTTCTGACCCCTGAGAGGACGCTTGGTTTCTGCTCCTACATCCTCATCCACTCCTTACGTGTTGAAATGAGTATTAATTTCACACCTGCTGGCAGCATTAACAGGTGGCAGCAGGTTTTCTTTACCTTACAGTTCATTAATAAGGGATAAAATGTCCAGAGGAGACAGTTAGCTGCAAAACGAGGAAAATCTGGTGGTAATAAATGAGCAGCTTTCCACATACGTGTCCGTCTTTATTTACTTATATCATTTATTTATTTATTTATTTGTTTGTTTGTTTGTTTGTTTGTTTATAGCATTTATTTCCATCACGTAGGATCAGAGATGATGTCTGCTTTGTCACGTTAAACCGCTGCACCTCCAGGAACGAGACAAACAACGTCCACCAGGGAGACGGCAGGAGCTTTACACCTCCATCAGCATCCATCGCCCAGCATCCATCACCCAGCATCCATCGCCCAGCATCCATCGCCCAGCATCCATCGCCCAGCATCCATCGCCCAGCATCCATCGCCCAGCATCCATCGCCCAGCATCCATCGCCCAGCATCCATCGCCCAGCATCCATCGCCCCGGCAGCAGAACGACTGTCACGGTGAGAAACAGCTGTCAGACGTTTCACCGCTTCACACCTGCTGGATCCCCGACGGGACGAGACGTGTGAACGAAAACCAGCTTGGTTCAGCTAAAACACACATCTCTGCTGTTAGCTGTTCCCTGTGAGGACAGGAGCACACACACACACACACACACACACACACACACTTCTCCACGTATGGTCGTTATCTCTCACCATCATGCCAGAATCCGGTAGCCGATACTTCAGCTGAGGTCATCCATCAAGATAAATAGGTCAAAGTGTGGTTTGACCAAAACTACATTTCCCACAATGCACTAATTAAGGCTTTTTTAAGTTTGACAGAAAGCAAAGTTAATGTCCTAACTTGTGTCTGACGTTATTTTTCTTTATTGATTGATAGTTTGATCTTTGATTGATGGAGTTCTGTGGGTTTAATAACCTGACAAATGAAAAGGATTTATGTTAGAACAGAGAAACAAACAAACATTCAAGTTACAAACAGAGTGTTTGTAACTTGAATACGCAAGAAATTCAGAGTTATTTAATATTAAGGAGTAGTTACATTTAGTTACATTACATTGAGTTACATTTAGTTACATTGATTAGTTACATTAAGGAGTAGTTACATTTAGTTACATTACATTGAGTTACATTTAGTTACATTTATTAGTTACATTAAGGAGTAGTTACATTTAGTTACATTACATTGAGTTACATTTAGTTACATTTATTAGTTACATTAAGGAGTAGTTACATTTAGTTACATTACATTGAGTTACATTTAGTTACATTTATTAATTACATTAAGGAGTAGTTACATTTAGTTACATTACATTGAGTTACATTTAGTTACATTTATTAGTTACATTAAGGAGTAGTTACATTTAGTTACATTACATTGAGTTACATTTAGTTACATTTATTAGTTACATTAAGGAGTAGTTACAATTAGTTACATTACATTGAGTTACATTTAGTTACATTTATTAGTTACATTAAGGAGTAGTTACATTTAGTTACATTACATTGAGTTACATTTAGTTACATTTATTAGTTACATTAAGGAGTAGTTACATTTAGTTACATTACATTGAGTTACATTTAGTTACATTTATTAGTTACATTAAGGAGTAGTTACATTTAGTTACATTACATTGAGTTACATTTAGTTACATTTATTAGTTACATTAAGGAGTAGTTACATTTAGTTACATTACATTGAGTTACATTTAGTTACATTTATTAGTTACATTAAGGAGTAGTTACATTTAGTTACATTACATTGAGTTACATTTAGTTACATTTATTTGTTACATTAAGGAGTAGTTACATTTAGTTACATTACATTGAGTTACATTTAGTTACATTTATTAGTTACATTAAGGAGTAGTTACATTTAGTTACATTTATTAGTTACATTAAGGAGTAGTTACATTTAGTTACATTACATTGAGTTACATTTAGTTACATTTATTAGTTACATTAAGGAGTAGTTACATTTAGTTACATTTATTAGTTACATTAAGGAGTAGTTACATTAGTTACATTTAGTAGTTACATTAAGGAGTAGTTACATTTAGTTACATTTAGTAGTTACATTAAGGAGTAGTTACATTTAGTTACATTTAGTAGTTACATTAAGGAGTAGTTACATTAGTTACATTTAGTAGTTACATTAAGGAGTAGTTACATTTAGTTACATTTAGTAGTTACATTAAGGAGTAGTTACATTTAGTTACATTTAGTAGTTACATTAAGGAGTAGTTACATTTAGTTACATTTAGTAGTTACATTAAGGAGTAGTTACATTTAGTTACATTTAGTAGTTACATTAAGGAGTAGTTACATTTAGTTACATTTAGTAGTTACATTAAGGAGTAGTTACATTTAGTTACATTTAGTAGTTACATTAAGGAGTAGTTACATTTAGTTACATTTAGTAGTTACATTAAGGAGTAGTTACATTTAGTTACATTTAGTAGTTACATTAAGGAGTAGTTACATTTAGTTACATTTAGTAGTTACATTAAGGAGTAGTTACATTTAGTTACATTTAGTAGTTCCATCTGGCCCTGTGAGGACAGCGTGATGCTGATGATGTGGCCCTCAGTGAAGATGAGTTTGAAAAGCATCTCCACCACGTCGGTCCCACTCTGTCCTCTCCTTTAGTCTGTTATTTTTAACCCACAGACGTGCCTCATGCGTGACGCAGACGTGTGTGTAACACGGACGCCACAGAGGACTGAGGGGCTCCATCAGACGTTGGAGGCTGCAGGTGACCTTCCTCAAACGTGACACCTGTCACAGAAAACGACTGAAAACCAACGGCGACACTTTAAACCTCCTGGAGACAAACACCGAACGCGTCCTGCTCGGCGTTCATCCCACAGATCCTGTCGCCACGTCGACCCCTTCCATCTTCCTGAAAGCTCCACACGCCCACTGGAGTGTCTGAGAAGAAAGGAGAGGAGTTCCATCTCAGTGTGACATCACTCACCAGTCAGCCTGAGACGTTTCATACAGACGCTAAAGGAGGACCAGCGTGGCGTGACGCACACCAGCTGTCAGGCCCAGGCGCTTGTGCACTTGAGTGTGCGTACGCGTGTGAGTGAAATAAAGTGCAACGTGTGCTAATGAATTGGTGCATAATCAATGTGTATGGCTGCAGGGCACCAAGTGGCTCCACAGGATGCTAACGCACAACGTTTTTGGCCGCCCTGCGTATTTTGGTCTTTTAACGTGTTAACATTACTCATTACTGAGTAATCAGAGTACCGATGCGTGTCCACTCCTACTCAACATATGTGTCCGAGCTCCGTCCAAACTTATACGTCTAATATAACAATGGAGCAGCAGCTGTCACCACTAATGCAGCTCGACTATAGTACCCATGACACGCTAACACGTTTATAAAAATATGTTTTATTTAAACACGCAACACAATAGTTTAGAGATTATAATAACAACAGGTTCCAGTTTAAAGCCTCTGCTCATCTCTGATTCGTCCAGAGTGATGACGACTCCTTCAAGTCCATTGGCTGCACTTTTCTCTTCAGGTGTGTTGCTGTCAGGTTAGAGTTAGAGTTAGATTTAGGATTAGGGTTAGGGTTAGGGTTAAGGTTAGGATCAGGGGTTAGTGTTAAGGTTAGGTTTAGGGTTAAGGTTAGGATCAGGGTTAGGGTTATGTTTAGGGTTAGGGTTAGTATTAGAGGTCAGGGTTAGGATTAAGGTTAGGTTTAGGTTTAGGGGTTAGGATTAGAGGTTAGGTTTAGGGTTAGGATTAGAGGTTAGGATTAGGTTTAGGGATTAGGTTTAGGGGTTAGGTTTAGGGTTAGGATTAGAGGTTAGGGTTCGGGGTCAGGGTTAGAGTTAGGGGTATGGATTAGGGTTAGGATTAAGTTTAATTTTTGGATTAGGTTTAGGTTTAGGGACAATAATGTCAGTCTGTCTGGATATACTGTTGGCTTTCCTCATGAGCAGCTCCTCTCCTGTACCAACATGAAAGATTTCATTCAGATTTTCATGTGTTTTAAATTATTAGAAAAATTAGGACAATAAGGAACATCACTGCTCAGCGTTAAATAAATCTGAAAGTAGACATAACGTATCTGCTGTATTCCATTAAAACAGTGTTCACTGTCATAAACTACAACCTGTCTCTCATGTACAAGTCATCAAACCATTCCTGATCCATTCCTGATCCATTCCTGATCCATTCCTGATCCATTCCTGATCCATTCCTGATCCATTCCTGATCCATTCCTGATCCATTCTTGATCCATTCCTGATCCATTCCTGATCCATTCCCGAGCCTGATCAACTTCTTCCATTGGCTGGCTGGTAGAAATAACACACACACACACACACACACACACACACACACACACACACACACACACACACACACACACACACACACACACACACACACACACACTCCTTTGAACAGCTTCTGATTATGTTCGTCTGCAGGAGTGATCCCCTGTGTCAGCAGCCAATCAGGTTAGAGGTTAGCTGGAGAGAAAAACATCAGTAAGGATGGGAGGTGTGTGTGTGTGTGTGTGTGTGTGTGTGTGTGTGTGTGTGTGTGTGTGTGTGTGTGTGTGTGTGTGTGTGTGTGTGTGTGTGTGTGTGTGTGTGTGTGTGTGTGTGTGTGTGTGTGTGTGCGTGTGTGTGTGTGCGTGTCTACTCATTATTTAGCAGTATTATACCTCAAGGAGTCATTTGGATCTTATAAGCTATCCCACAATGCCTTGCTCCAGAGATAGTCCCAATTCCCAGAATGACATCAGAGGTAGGGCTGGAAATAAGTACAGCTACATACGTTCCTCTGTGTGTGTGTGTGTGTGTGTGTGTGTGTGTGTGTGTGTGTGTGTGTGTGTGTGTGTGTGTGTGTGTGTGTGTGAGTGTGTGTGTGTATGTGTGTGTGTGTGTGTGTGTGTGTGTGTGTGTGTGTGTGTCAGGCTGACGTCAATACTCCTCCGATCCATTTTTAACCCGGCGCTGGAGCCTCGCAGCACCTGGTAGGTGTCTTATCAACATGTATTAATAGACAGCAGCGTTGTGTGACAGGTGAAGCGCCTCAGGACGGGGGGGGGGGGCAGACTGGTTCCTGGGGCAGGACGACATGGAGAAACAAAAAAAAGAATCCTGTAACACAATCACTGATCACACAGGAGGACACACAGGTTCTGCTTCTATTTTCACTTTGCGTTGCTTCTATTAGTGTGTTTCCTCCTACATGTCAGAGACCACAGCTGTAAACACACGTCTGAGCAACGCAGGAGGGGTGGAAGCATCACAACAGGTTGGTTCCCTTTGCATTCAGCTCCAGCCCCTGCTGCCGTGAACCCAGGAAGGATGAATCACGCAGGACGAATCTACAACTCCACACGGAATCAGGGTGAATGGAATCAGAATGAAAAAAACAACTATTAGTTATTTACACAGGGATAAATCGCTTCCGGATGAGAAAACAGGAAAAACGTACAGTATTTCAGTCAAACGGGTTCATCATGTGGACGTTTCAGAACGGCTTCCTGTTTGCTAGCTATCGATTCAGGACGGCTTCCTGTTCATCCCGGCTTTAAAAGCACCGGCGCAGAGAAAGACGAGTTAAATGAATGGAGTGAAGAAGGCTGCAGGGTTCAGCATCAAAATATGGAAACACATTTATATAATGAGGACTGTAGTGAGATGACACACCGACGCTTCCGCTGTCACCGCGTCCTATCAGGGCCTCAAACCCCATGAACCACATTATTGTGTTTGCACTTTCTAATTGGATAGAGTAGATATTTGGTCGTATTTAAATAGAACGTGTCTAAATTGGAACAAAAGTGGGAAAAAAGGCAAATAAAGGGAGGAATGGAATGGTTATTGGGTAATGCTCTGATGCTTTGTGTTTGCCTGATTGGAAGGAGTCTCTTTATTAAAACCTCATCCTGTAAATGTCTGCTGGCGTCACACCAAACAGACACAGCGTGATGCCTGCGTCATGGATGACACGTGTCAAACTGTAGGCCCGGGGGCCAAATGTGGCCCTCCGCATCATTTTATGTGGCCCGCGAGAGCATAAAAGGTCAGTGTCTAAAAATAAATCGATTAAAAAAAATGTGCTCTGACCAAAAACTACATTTCCCACAATGCAGTAGACATTGAGAGTAGACAAACACATTTTGAACAAAGTTACCGTTCCAGCTTGTGTTTGATGTTATTTTTCTGTTTAACACTAATGTTTATAACTTGAATAAGTAATAAATTCACTTATTTAACATTAAGGAGTAGTTACATTTAGTTACATTACATTGAGTTACATTTAGTTACATTTATTAGTTACATTAAGGAGTAGTTACATTTAGTTACATTACATTGAGTTACATTTAGTTACATTTATTAGTTACATTAAGGAGTAGTTACATTTAGTTACATTACATTGAGTTACATTTAGTTACATTTATTAGTTACATTAAGGAGTAGTTACATTTAGTTACATTACATTGAGTTACATTAGGTACATTTATTAGTTACATTAAGGAGTAGTTACATTTAGTTACATTACATTGAGTTACATTTAGTTACATTTATTAGTTACATTAAGGAGTAGTTACATTTAGTTACATTACATTGAGTTACATTTAGTTACATTTATTAGTTACATTAAGGAGTAGTTACATTTAGTTACATTACATTGAGTTACATTTAGTTACATTTATTAGTTACATTAAGGAGTAGTTACATTTAGTTACATTACATTGAGTTACATTTAGTTACATTTATTAGTTACATTAAGGAGTAGTTACATTTAGTTACATTACACTGAGTTACATTTAGTTACATTTATTAGTTACATCTGGCCCTTTGAGGACAGCGTTATGCTGATGTGGCCCTTAGTGAAAATGAGTTGGACCCCCGATGGATGACAATGCTGATATTACACTTTGGGGAAAGGAGCAAACAGCGAATGACTGTCTTTATTTGATACAATGGAAACATGAACCAGAAATAAACGTGCATTTGGTGCTGACGTTTCCAGACCGCAGCAGCCATCAGTATTCTCTCCAAGGATGATAAACAATGCATGAAATCATTAAGAGATAAAGTGCGGCTTCAGACAAAGTGCAGTGGTGCTTTCTTCTGGCACACATTTATAATGTTGGTCTAAATTGTTTCCATCAATACAAATCCATTGCATCTCCTCAGCAGCCATTATGTTGAGAGATAACACCGTGAACTTAGCAATAGCAATAATTGTGACTCATCTCAAGATGTGTTTTAACAAAAGAAGTCCTGTGAGGCGTCGATTCTTCACTAACTTAATAAAAGTGTCCATTTCTCAGAGAAGATGCACTTTTATTGACTGACTGAAGGGAACAGATGTTTATTGAGTGTACAGATCCCCAATCCTAACCCAACCCAATCCTAATCCTAACCCAATCCTAACCCAAACCCAATCCTAACCCAACCCAATCCTAACCCAACCCAATCCTAACCCAAACCCAATCCTAACCCAACCCAATCCTAATCCTAACCCAATCCTAACCCAACCCAATCCTAACCCAAACCCAATCCTAACCTGAACCCAATCTTGACCCGAACCCAATCCTAGTCCAGAATGCTAATCTGAGTCTTCATTAAGGTTCTATAGATGACTACGCAGATGGACTTAGTGAATATGTTCAACACACCGACTCTTTCAGATACGCTTAGTCTCTCCACAAAATATTGATTCATCCATTCATTCTTCAATCACTTTTGAATTAATTTCATTCAACTTCAACCCTATATAGCACATGTGTAAGACTCACGGCCCCGGGGCCAAATGTGGCCCTCCACATCATTTTATGTGGTCAATGAGAGCATGAAAGGTCAGAGTGTCTAAAAATAAATAGATCAAAAATGTGCTTTGAGCAAAACTTCATTTCCCACAATGCAGTAGTTCAGCCCATTTTAACTGACTAAATGTTGTGAACAAAGTTAATATACCTAACTTGTGTTTGATGTTATTTTTCTTTATTCATTGATAGTTTGAGGAGTAGGAGTAGTTACATTTAGTTACATTACATTGAGTTACATTTAGTTACATTTATTAGTTACATTAAGGAGTAGTTACATTTAGTTACATTACATTGAGTTACATTTAGTTACATTTATTAGTTACATTAAGGAGTAGTTACATTTAGTTACATTACATTGAGTTACATTTAGTTACATTTATTAGTTACATTAAGGAGTAGTTACATTTAGTTACATTACATTGAGTTACATTTAGTTACATATATTAGTTACATTAAGGAGTAGTTACATTTAGTTACATTACATTGAGTTACATTTAGTTACATTTATTAGTTACATTAAGGAGTAGTTACATTTAGTTACATTACATTGAGTTACATTTAGTTACATTTATTAGTTACATTAAGGAGAAGTTACATTTAGTTACATTACATTGAGTTACATTTAGTTACATTTATTAGTTACATTAAGGAGCAGTTACATTTAGTTACATTACATTGAGTTACATTTAGTTACATTTATTAGTTACATTAAGGAGTATTTACATTTAGTTACATTACATTGAGTTACATTTAGTTACATTTATTAGTTACATTAAGGAGTAGTTACATTTAGTTACATTACATTGAGTTACATTTAGTTACATTTATTAGTTACATTAAGGAGTAGTTACATTTAGTTACATTACATTGAGTTACATTTAGTTACATTTATTAGTTACATTAAGGAGTAGTTACATTTAGTTACATTACATTGAGTTACATTTAGTTACATTTATTAGTTACATTAAGGAGTAGTTACATTTAGTTACATTACATTGAGTTACATTTAGTTACATTTATTAGTTACATTAAGGAGTAGTTACATTTAGTTACATTACATTGAGTTACATTTAGTTACATTTAATAGTTACATTAAGGAGTAGTTACATTTAGTTACATTACATTGAGTTACATTTAGTTACATTTATTAGTTACATTAAGGAGTAGTTACATTTAGTTACATTACATTGAGTTACATTTAGTTACATTTATTAGTTACATTAAGGAGTAGTTACATTTAGTTACATTACATTGAGTTACATTTAGTTACATTTATTAGTTACATTAAGGAGTAGTTACATTTAGTTACATTTATTAGTTACATTAAGGAGTAGTTACATTTAGTTACATTACATTGAGTTACATTTAGTTACATTTATTAGTTACATTAAGGAGTAGTTACATTTAGTTACATTACATTGAGTTACATTTAGTTACATATATTAGTTACATTAAGGAGTAGTTACATTTAGTTACATTACATTGAGTTACATTTAGTTACATTTATTAGTTACATTAAGGAGTAGTTACATTTAGTTACATTACTTTGAGTTACATTTAGTTACATTTATTAGTTACATTAAGGAG
The DNA here is from genome assembly GCA_013358685.1 of Antennarius maculatus. Classification (NCBI taxonomy): domain Eukaryota; kingdom Metazoa; phylum Chordata; class Actinopteri; order Lophiiformes; family Antennariidae; genus Antennarius; species Antennarius maculatus. Next base: position 25,309,134 of record CM023612.1, read on the forward strand.
TAGTTACATTTAGTTACATTACATTGAGTTACATTTAGTTACATTTATTAGTTACATTAAGGAGTAGTTACATTTAGTTACATTTATTAGTTACATTAAGGAGTAGTTACATTTAGTTACATTACATTGAGTTACATTTAGTTACATTTATTAGTTACATTAAGGAGTAGTTACATTTAGTTACATTACATTGAGTTACATTTAGTTACATTTATTAGTTACATTAAGGAGTAGTTACATTTAGTTACATTACATTGAGTTACATTTAGTTACATTTATTAGTTACATTAAGGAGTAGTTACATTTAGTTACATTACATTGAGTTACATTTAGTTACATTTAATAGTTACATTAAGGAGTAGTTACATTTAGTTACATTACATTGAGTTACGTTTAGTTACATTTAATAGTTACATTAAGGAGTAGTTACATTTAGTTACATTACATTGAGTTACATTTAGTTACATTTATTAGTTACATTAAGGAGTAGTTACATTTAGTTACATTACATTGAGTTACGTTTAGTTACATTTAATAGTTACATTAAGGAGTAGTTACATTTAGTTACATTACATTGAGTTACATTTAGTTACATTGATTAGTTACATTAAGGAGTAGTTACATTTAGTTACATTACATTGAGTTACATTTAGTTACATTTATTAGTTACATTAAGGAGTAGTTACATTTAGTTACATTACATTGAGTTACATTTAGTTACATTGATTAGTGACATTAAGGAGTAGTTACATTTAGTTACATTTATTAGTTACATTAAGGAGTAGTTACATTTAGTTACATTACATTGAGTTACATTTAGTTACATTGATTAGTGACATTAAGGAGTAGTTACATTTAGTTACATTTATTAGTTACATTAAGGAGTAGTTACATTTAGTTACATTACATTGAGTTACATTTAGTTACATTTATTAGTTACATTAAGGAGTAGTTACATTTAGTTACATTACATTGAGTTACATTTAGTTACATTGAGTTACATTTAGTTACATTTATTAGTTACATTAAGTAGTAGTTTCATTTAGTTACATTACATTGAGTTACATTTAGTTACATTTATTAGTTACATTAAGGAGTAGTTACATTTAGTTACATTACATTGAGTTACGTTTAGTTACATTTAATAGTTACATTAAGGAGTAGTTACATTTAGTTACATTACATTGAGTTACATTTAGTTACATTTAATAGTTACATTAAGGAGTAGTTACATTTAGTTACATTACATTGAGTTACGTTTAGTTACATTTAATAGTTACATTAAGGAGTAGTTACATTTAGTTACATTACATTGAGTTACATTTAGTTACATTGATTAGTTACATTAAGGAGTAGTTACATTTAGTTACATTACATTGAGTTACGTTTAGTTACATTTAATAGTTACATTAAGGAGTAGTTACATTTAGTTACATTACATTGAGTTACATTTAGTTACATTTATTAGTTACATTAAGGAGTAGTTACATTTAGTTACATTACATTGAGTTACATTTAGTTACATTTATTAGTTACATTAAGGAGTAGTTACATTTAGTTACATTACATTGAGTTACATTTAGTTACATTTATTAGTTACATTAAGGAGTAGTTACATTTAGTTACATTACATTGAGTTACGTTTAGTTACATTTAATAGTTACATTAAGGAGTAGTTACATTTAGTTACATTACATTGAGTTACATTTAGTTACATTTAATAGTTACATTAAGGAGTAGTTACATTCAGTTACATTACATTGAGTTACGTTTAGTTACATTTAATAGTTACATTAAGGAGTAGTTACATTAAGTTACATTACATTGAGTTACGTTTAGTTACATTTAATAGTTACATTAAGGAGTAGTTACATTCAGTTACATTACATTGAGTTACGTTTAGTTACATTTAATAGTTACATTAAGGAGTAGTTACATTTAGTTACATTACATTGAGTTACGTTTAGTTACATTTAATAGTTACATTAAGGAGTAGTTACATTCAGTTACATTACATTGAGTTACGTTTAGTTACATTTAATAGTTACATTAAGGAGTAGTTACATTTAGTTACATTACATTGAGTTACATTTAGTTACATTTATTAGTTACATTAAGGAGTAGTTACATTTAGTTACATTACATTGAGTTACGTTTAGTTACATTTAATAGTTACATTAAGGAGTAGTTACATTTAGTTACATTACATTGAGTTACATTTAGTTACATTTATTAGTTACATTAAGGAGTAGTTACATTTAGTTATATTACATTGAGTTACATTTAGTTACATTTATTAGTTACATTAAGGAGTAGTTACATTTAGTTACATTACATTGAGTTACATTTAGTTACATTTAATAGTTACATTAAGGAGTAGTTACATTTAGTTACATTACATTGAGTTACATTTAGTTACATTTATTAGTTACATTAAGGAGTAGTTACATTTAGTTACATTTATTAGTTACATTAAGGAGTAGTTACATTTAGTTACATTTAATAGTTACATTAAGGAGTAGTTACATTTAGTTACATTACATTGAGTTACGTTTAGTTACATTTATTAGTTACATTAAGGAGTAGTTACATTTAGTTACATTACATTGAGTTACATTTAGTTACATTTATTAGTTACATTAAGGAGTAGTTACATTTAGTTACATTACATTGAGTTACATTTAGTTACATTTATTAGTTACATTAAGGAGTAGTTACATTTAGTTACATTACATTGAGTTACGTTTAGTTACATTTAATAGTTACATCTGGCCCTTTGAGGACAGCCGTGATGCTGATGTGAAGATGAGTTTGACCCCCCCCCCTCCAGACAAACGTTTGTGTGCTAGAACTCCGTCTGAGCTGAAGTTAAATCTCAGACCGCCCCCTTCCTTCAGATCAATCATCTTTTTAATAACGCTGCAGACTTATTACTTCCTGCTCCATGGTCTGTCTCAGAGCGCAGCCCGGAGCCACCAATCAGCTTCCACCTGCGTCAGACAGGGGCGTGTCTCTTCCTGTCTCGTGTTTGTTTTGTGCTGTTGTTCCTGTTTACCCACACGCACACACACACACACACACACACACACACACACACACACACACACACACACACACACCTCAATTGCAGCATCCAGGTCTCCTTTATGTACATTTTCACACCAAAGTTATTAAAGTTCCAGGGACCTGAATGCATCCTGATTTCATTCTGTTCTGTACCGATCCAGATGACAATAAAGTTTATTTTGAATCTTGAATAGATTTGAATAGGTTTGTCATGCAGGAGCAAACAGCTGGGTGCGATTCAGAGAGGAAACAGCGAAGCAAAATGCTTTCTTCGACATAAATTCATACATTTAAACATGTATATCTCAAGCTGGGCTGCTATGCTACCTAGCCAGAATGTTTCTTTACCTGGATTTAAAGGTTATGCAGCTGAATGTTTTTTCTTCATCTTCATATTTGTACATTGGAAACGCCGAGCTGGAACGTGTCCCACCGGCTGCTCGCTGGCTCGGGTTCTGTTGTTTTAGACGGATTCTTGCTGAGGCCTTAAACTGGGTTGATGAGCGCCGCGAGAGGAAAGCAGTGGGCTGTGGAAACAACAATAATCTGAAGGATGCTGAACGTCTCTCCGGAGACGAGGAGACGAGGAGACGAGGAGACGAGGAGAATCAGCCGATGAACCGGCGCTCCTTTGTCACAGCGAGGTGTTACTGTTAAAGAGATGGGATAAACATGCTAACCGGAGATGCTATATCAGGATGAGCACATGACTCAGGCAGCAAAGGGGATAAAAATGAGATGATGACCTTGACCTGGAGAAAACTAGGTCAAGGTCAAATTTCAACTTTTTGTAAATTTTTTTGCACGTATCTCAGAACCTGATAAGATAGAAAGACGAAACAAAAGGCGTTACATTCAGGGAGGCAAGGGGACGAAAATTAGATCACAACCTTGACCTTGAAAAACTAGATCAAGGTCAAATGTTCACTTTTATCCCTTTGTAGGTCCACATCTCTGAAACCTGATGAGATACAATCACAGAACAAACAGCAACAGGGGGCCAGAGGCACAGACATGTAGGTCAGGGGAAAACGTTGAATTCAGGGGGGTCGCAGGATGTTGCGGTCTCTGACTGCCTTGTTGGGGTCGGGGTCGTCGTGGCTGCAGGATCTGAGTGTAATTCGGCTAACACTGTGAGCTGAGGCTGAAACTGGGGTGGAAAACAAGCTGGAGGGGGGAGAACGGGAGGAGAGGGAAGATGCTGATGGATGGCGCAGGAGGGAGAACAAATGTTGATTAGAATGCGATTTAATCCTGACGATGTGTGCGATTATCTCCTCCTTCCACTGGAATGGCTTTTCGACAGTCTCTGGATTACGTTGGAGCAGCTAAAAATAACCGCCACCACCCCACCCCCCCCATCCTGCTCTCCAACCTCCCAGAGACTTTGGGACAGAGGAGGAAACATTACTCTGTTTCCCCTCCTCCGCCTCCTCCTCCTCCACCAGCATCTCCTGTCCAATCCCTGTCCTCCTCACTCTCAGTGGGGTTCACGTGGGGGGGGGGGCGTGACGTAGCCTCCCTGTGGGTGCACATCACGGGTGAGCCTGATGGACTGATCTCATTGAAAGTCATTGAAATGCCTGTTCAAGGAAATGTTGAAATAGAGATGATGATGAGGAGGAAGGAGGAAACAGAAGTTAGACGTCAGGATGAAGCAGGAGAAACATGTTGGTCATGTCGACCCCCAGACCCGCTGCTTCCTGACCCCTCGTCTCCAGGAAGAGGGCTCGGGCTCGGCGGAGCGTGACCACAAGAGACTTCTTCAGATTATCGAACTTCGGTGGAACTCTGAGGATGTTTGTGAGGAAAGCGTTTCCTGTCCTCCAACCAAACCCATCGTCCTCGTCCTTTTTGGACTTTCGTGCGGTGAACGCGTCATGTGATTCGCTCAGGCCTTAAACTTCCTGCTTCTGTCGCACTTGATGCAAATGGGTCGGCTTGAACGCATCAGCACTTCACCATTATGTGGCATAATGGTGCACTACTGGTGAAATCACCTCCTATCTGCTCACAGCAGTGTGGGTGCGCTTCATTATGTGTGCCTGGATTTCCGGGTGGGTGGGTGCATCAGAACGGGCTCCTCATGGGCCGCGGTCCACCCTCAGGGGACACACCCCGTCCATTCCCTCGTCGCACACGTTACAATCCAATCCACTTTATTTCTACAGCACGATTTAAGTTAACACAAGGTTACAAAGTGCTGCAGTCAAAAAATAAAATAAAATAAATTACAAAACACACAACAGACGCACCTTAAAACCTCAAACATAATGCAATTAAATAAAATATCAAATAAAAATACAATAAAATAAGTTAAAATTAGTTAAAAGCGGAAATAAAATCATTTCAGCGGAAATAAAATCTAGAACAGATGGAGTCAAACAGCAGCATGAAGGGAAACAAGACAGGTCGAGTCATAAGTCAAACCAGAACCATAGATCAAAGCTACTGCTTTGATCTATGGTCTTACTCACACTGGCCTTCTCCCTCGTCTTTTTATCTTATCCACTTCCTGAGTGTACAGAAGTTATAAAGTTTGACCTTGGGGTGGCCTTGGTGTCCTTTGTTGTGTTCCCAGACGTGTGTTCCCACACATGTATGACGCTGAACATAGATGCACGCACGAGACCGGTGGAAGAAAGAGGTGGCGTTGCTGTGGCAACCGCTGCTCCTTTGATGTTATTGATGGACTATAGAATGATTCCATTAAGAGACGAGACAACATGTTCCTCTGTGGGTTTCCTCAGTGAAACACTTTCCTGTCGGCGTTCATCTGAAGATAATTATTGATTAATGATGACATCACTAAATAATGTTCATTCTGTGCTAATATCCAGGGGTGGGGCCAGATGTAACTAATAAGTGTAACTAAATGTAACTACTCCTTAATGTAACTAATAAATGTAACTAAATGTAACTCAATGTAATGTAACTAAATGTAACTACTCCTTAATGTAACTAATAAATGTAACTAAATGTAACTCAATGTAATGTAACTAAATGTAACTACTCCTTAATGTAACTAATAAATGTAACTAAATGTAACTCAATGTAATGTAACTAAATGTAACTACTCCTTAATGTAACTAATAAATGTAACTAAATGTAACTCAATGTAATGTAACTAAATGTAACTACTCCTTAATGTAACTAATAAATGTAACTAAATGTAACTCAATGTAATGTAACTAAATGTAACTACTCCTTAATGTAACTAATAAATGTAACTAAATGTAACTCAATGTAATGTAACTAAATGTAACTACTCCTTAATGTAACTAATAAATGTAACTAAATGTAACTCAATGTAATGTAACTAAATGTAACTACTCCTTAATGTAACTAATAAATGTAACTAAATGTAACTCAATGTAATGTAACTAAATGTAACTACTCCTTAATGTAACTAATAAATGTAACTAAATGTAACTCAATGTAATGTAACTAAATGTAACTACTCCTTAATGTAACTAATAAATGTAACTAAATGTAACTCAATGTAATGTAACTAAATGTAACTACTCCTTAATGTAACTAATAAATGTAACTAAATGTAACTCAGTGTAATGTAACTAAATGTAACTACTCCTTAATGTAACTAATAAATGTAACTAAATGTAACTCAATGTAATGTAACTAAATGTAACTACTCCTTAATGTAACTAATAAATGTAACTAAATGTAACTCAATGTAATGTAACTAAATGTAACTACTCCTTAATGTAACTAATAAATGTAACTAAATGTAACTCAGTGTAATGTAACTAAATGTAACTACTCCTTAATGTAACTAATAAATGTAACTAAATGTAACTACTCCTTAATGTAACTAATAAATGTAACTAAATGTAACTCAATGTAATGTAACTAAATGTAACTACTCCTTAATGTAACTAATAAATGTAACTAAATGTAACTCAATGTAATGTAACTAAATGTAACTACTCCTTAATGTAACTAATAAATGTAACTAAATGTAACTCAATGTAATGTAACTAAATGTAACTACTCCTTAATGTAACTAATAAATGTAACTAAATGTAACTCAATGTAATGTAACTAAATGTAACTACTCCTTAATGTAACTAATAAATGTAACTAAATGTAACTCAATGTAATGTAACTAAATGTAACTACTCCTTAATGTAACTAATAAATGTAACTAAATGTAACTCAATGTAATGTAACTAAATGTAACTACTCCTTAATGTAACTAATAAATGTAACTAAATGTAACTCAATGTAATGTAACTAAATGTAACTACTCCTTAATGTAACTAATAAATGTAACTAAATGTAACTCAATGTAATGTAACTAAATGTAACTACTCCTTAATGTAACTAATAAATGTAACTAAATGTAACTCAATGTAATGTAACTAAATGTAACTACTCCTTAATGTTAAATCAGTGAATTTCTGACTTATTCTAGTTCCAAACATTACAGTTAGACAGAAAAAACATGTTTGTTTGTTTCTCTGTTCTAACATAAATCCTTTTCATTTGTCAGGTTATTAAACCCACAGAACTCCATCAATCAAGGATCAAACTATCAATCAATAAAGAAAAATAACATCAGACACAAGTTAGGACGTTAACTTTGTTCACAACGTTTAGTCAGAGTTAAAATGGGCTGAAGTACTGCATTGTGGGAAATGTAGTTTTGACCTATTTATTTTTAGACACTCTGACCTTTTATTCTCTCGTGGGCCACATTAAATGATGTGGAGGGCCACATTTGGCCCCCGGGCCTTGGGTTTGACTATATGATGGTACTCCTGACTTTGTTGAATAAAATGCCCCCCCCCCCGCCCCCCACCCTCTGCTGAGTCGACAGCCTCGTGGATCCAGAGAGACTTTTATTTCTGTTAAATTCTATTAACGTCTTGGTCGCGTCCATCAGGAGGTTGACTCTGGTTTTCTCAGTCCACCCCCCCCCTTTATTTTTATCCACTGCATGTCATACATCCCATTTTATCCCTCCGTCCTCCTCCGTAAACATGGAGCGGCCATCTGCCGGTGACTCCTCTGGGGGGGTTAGAGCTCCTCTGAACACCCCAGGACGGACAGACGTGTGGGGGCTCAGCAGCGCTGATGGATGGCTTCAATAGTTCACTCCAACCAGACCTGATGAGCACAGATCCTCCCTGGGGGGGTTTGGGGGGGGGGGCGCCGTGCTATTCCTGGCTTGAGGAGGAGAAGAGGAGCACTTAATGCCCCGGCAGGCTGGGGGGGGGGACCTGATGGAGGTCTAGACGCTCATCTCCAGCTGTTGTTTCCTCTTCCTGTCCGCCACACGTCACGCTCTGATTGGTCGATAAGTTTTCAGAGAGGAGGTGATCAGACTGTCTGTCGTTGATCAGTTATTGATCGGTTCCTTAATGAACGTCTGGCTCGAGTAAACACTCACTGATTCGCCTCCCCCGTCTGTCTCACCGCTGGAGGGGGGAGACGGATCAGACGTCAGATTTTCTCGTGTAAAATAAAGGCGTTTTTAAATCAAGCACAAACAGGAAGTGACGACGACGCTGCGTCTTCATCGTGCGTTGGTGAATCTTCACCCTTTAATCTTTTATTTATTGATCTTCTCAGCAGCTGAAACACGAAACGCTTCAGATTAAAACACACGACGATCTGGAACGACCCAACATTTAACATTAACCACACAAATCCTTCATGTATGATCAGAGGAAACGTTTATTCTGAGAAGCGTCTGCAGCAGATTGTTCTACACACATTATTACAGAATGGAATTTTATTTACAGCTGTTGAGTCTCAAACATGAAATAAATATGAAGTTCTGATTGTCTTCATCAATTAAAAGTCTGATGGATTTACTGGGGGTTTTTTTATTCACGCTCTTATTTTGACGGTCCACTGGTAAATGCAGAAATAGAATGTTTTTCAAGCCGAGCGTCACCAACTCACACCTCTGGAGAGACAGTTTTCTCACAAAAAGATTTTAATTCACTCTGGGAATTGATCAAAAAAATGCACGTCTTGATGTAAAAATGAAGGATTCTTGATTAAATAAAGAAATAATCAGCACACGTTTAATAAAAACTGAATAAAAGACAGGATTAAATCCAACAGAAGCTCTTTTCACGCCGCTCACATCCAGCAGGATCAGACAAAAAAAAAAAACCCACTCAGAACTCGCGTCACGTCCAGCCTGGACTCAAAAATCAATTTCTCGTTTCTTTTTCTTTCAGTTCTTTTTGTTTCGTTTTCTTTTGAAAGTAAAATCAGTTCCTCGTTCAGAGGTAGACGTTCCACCTGATGGAGAACAAAAGCTGCTGCGTCCTCTACAATTATCAGCTGTAACTATGAAGCTCTGATTGCTCTGATGCTGCTGGTCGGCGCGGCGACGCGTGAAACCGTCACGCCGATGTTCCAGTTAGACATTATAAATAAACATGCAATCAGAGCTTCTGAACAGAAACATATCCGCCTGCCCCCCCCCCTCACCCCCCCCTCACCCGCTCTCATGCTCCTCCCGCTCTCCCTCCCCCACGCCGGCGTCGTCCCGTCGGCGCCGGTGGCACGCCGTGTCTCTCCTCCGGGGGCCGGGTGAGTCTTCTCGCTCGCCGTCACGGGCTCCCATCGCCTCCTCCCCACGCCCTTCCTCCTCCTCCTCCTCCTCACTTTTCTCGGAGTCTGACTCATCGGAGTTGTCTTCCTCCAGGTAGCGGTAACCTTTGACCTGCGGACACAGAGGATGTTAGAGGGCGTCCCGAGTGAAGGGGGGAGTAAATCGTCCGTCCTGGAGCCAACGGCACAAACGCAACGGAACACGATGATGTCATCAAAAGCTGCCGGCGTCCGCCGTGACGGAACCGTCTGACCGACGCAGAGAGGTGGGAGTTAAAGGGACGTCAGCTGGTCACCCCCCCGTCCTCC
>CM023612.1:25324102-25336602 GCA_013358685.1 Antennarius maculatus
CGGCACCAATGGCGACGGCCGATGGAACCAGCGTGTAGTAACGCTCCCAGTAATTGGTGGAGACAAAGAGGGCGTAGACTCCTGAAGCCAGGAACATCATCCACTTGGTGCCCAGAAACCTACGGACACACGGGCGGAGTCACGCGGAGCGGCGACGCGACCCGACGCTGTACCTGAGTGGGCGAGTACCTGATGAGGATGGGCGTGTACAGCAGGCCCACGATGGGCGTGACGTTGATGCCCATCAGCATCTTGCGGTCGATGTCCTCCAGGCCCAGGTTGCTGTACTTCACCTCCCGGTAGGTCATGTCGTAGTGGAGGAGGAGCTGCATCTGCAGCAGGCCTGCAGGGGCACCAGGGTCAGAGACACGCCCATGGCCCCGCCCACAGCCACAACCCACCTGTGTAAACGCTTTAAAGGACACGCCCACGGCCACGCCCACAACCCACCTGTGTAAACGCTTTAAAGGACACGCCCACGGCCACGCCCACAACCCACCTGTGTAAACTCTTTAAAGGACACGCCCGTGTCTCCCCCATGCGTGTTGAAGGACACGCCCGTGTCTCCCCCATGCGTGTTGAAGGACACGCCCGTGTCTCCCCCATGCGTGTTGAAGGACACGCCCGTGTCTCCCCCATGCGTGTTGAAGGACACGCCCGTGTCTCCCCCATGCGTGTTGAAGGACACGCCCGTGTCTCCCCCATGCGTGTTGAAGGACACGCCCGTGTCTCCCCCATGCGTGTTGAAGGACACGCCCGTGTCTCCCCCATGCGTGTTGAAGGACACGCCCGTGTCTCACCCATGTAGACGCTGTAGACGATCAGCGCCCCCACACTGGCTGCCAGGACGTTCTTGATGACCCCCAGCCTCTTCCTCCTGTAGTACTTCCTCTCCTCCTCCTCCTCGTTGTACTCCGCCTGTGGGCCGAGAAACTCCTCCATCTGAAGGACAGGATGGACTCGTCGTCACATCATCAATAACCAATCGATTATTGATCTAATGGAGGAAACACCTGCAGGATTTCATCACTGATTGGACAATAAAAAAAGTGTCTCTGGAAGCCACATGATGTGGGCGGGGCCTGAATTAAATGTAGTGAATTAAATTCCTTAAGGTGGACACGTATGAACACACACACACACACACACACACACACACACACACACACACACAGGAGCTCACCTGTCCCTGCATGTTGTCTTCATACCCCACGTTCTGCAGTTCGTTCATGACGCCGTTAGGGGGCGGTGCCGGGGCGGGGTCTAAAGCCTCTCTGTCGACTGTCGCCATCTGGTGGCCAAAATGAGAAACACACCTGATCGGGTCCACCTGTTCTACCTCTGAAACCGGTGGGAAACGGTTCAAACTCCTGAAATTACAGAATTTCAGGAGTTTGAACCGTTTTTATTTTCATGTGTTGACGTAATGCCGTAATAATGAGATAACAAAACATGACAAAACTGATAACATCTTGTTTTTTCATCCCTTCATCATCACATGAAACATCTGAGGAATGCCCTCTCTTCTAGAAAATAACTTCTAATGGATTTAATCGATTGTAAACCATAATAAAACACGGTGTTCTCCGTTAGACCCGCATGGCTGTAAAAGCGGATGTGCTCCTACCGGGTCGGTAAACTAAGTTCATTCTATCCGCTCGGGTTTCTCGTCCTCAGATTTAAATTATTCACATTGAATCACGAACACATCCGTTCATTTACAGCAGCTTCTTCACTCGCGGATCGGAAACTGACCGCAGAAACACCTGAAACACCGGCGGTGGGTCACGTGTTCGAACACACCTGCGCGGGTCAGCGTTCACCTACCGTGGCTTTGCGCGCGGGTTCCTCGCGGCCTGCTTCACCGGAGACTCGACCGGACTCGGATCCCGGACCGGAGACACGACCTCGTCCTGTCGCGAGCTTCTACTTCCTCTTTCCCGCGAACATGGTGCAGGTATAAATAAAAGTTCTCCGAGGGAAACGAAAGTCAGTCTCCTCACTTCCTCACGGGCGCCTGTGCCTTCCTTAAAGGCACAGGCGCCCGTTTGGGGAGCCGCGCTCTTTTCTGCGCATGCGCACCATCACACATTACGTTCATTCAGTCGTAACTCGAGATACGTCAAATGTTTCACCATTTAAAATAACAGAGCTTCAATCTGTTTAAGCCTGTAAAAAAGACCCAAAACCCTTTAAATTCTGAACAAAACACATTTTTACCAACCAATAAACACACAGACTGTACCTGTATGTAATTAATTCCATATAAGTGATGTAAACAGTGATAAAGAATAAAGAAAAACGTATCCATCCACCAACACGCAGTAAAGAACGAGATCCGGTCTCACTGATGTCCTGAAGTTCGGCTCGTATCTCAGACTTTTGTTCGTATGTTGAACAGAAAGGGGCAGAGCGACGGCTCGTATCTCAACTCGTATCTCGAGGTACGACTGTCATTTTCTGCTCCGGTGGGAGGCAGACCCCCGTTCTTCATCTGCACTTTGATCGTTTAAATGTGATGAATTAAGGAAAAGGTGTGTGTGGAAAACGTCAGACGAGTCCTGTTAAGATAGAATGGTTTATTAGAGTAACGACAGAGGGATGCGTCTCCTCCGGCGTGATGAAGCACACTGGAGGAAGAGGAGGAGTGAAGATAAAGGGTTCACAGTTTCAGTAAAACCTGCTTACATATGGAAATGTAAACATGACAACGGAGCGAAGGTCGTCTCTGTTCATCAAGTCCGTCAGGTGACCTCCAAAGCAAACGGCGTCTGACAATGACATCACGATTCACGTTTGATCCACTGGTCCGTCTGATGACCCTAAAAAAAAAAAAAAAAAAAGTCCAAGGACGACTAGAACACTGAATCAGTTTAATCTGCTCCACTTGGTCACGCCAAGATCCAACTGTGTTGGAGTTTGCAGCACGACCATGAAAGTGTCACGACGTCACGATAAAGACACCAGTTCCTTCTGACTCCAGGAGATCCACCCCCCCATCCAAACAGCAGTCTCTCATCTTGGATACCACTCTACTACCCACGATCCCCTGCAGCGGCGTCTCTATCCGCTGCCCATGGCCGCCTTCCTCATCATCTCCTCGTCCTGGACGGAGAGCTCGGTCAGCTTGCGTCCCAGCCGCTCGTGGAGGTCCAGGTATTTGGCCACGCAGCGGTCCAGACACACCGACTCGCCCTTCGTCAGCTCCGCCTCCTTGTAATGTGGCGGGACACACTTCCTGTGGCAGGCGCCGGTCATCCTGGGTCACAAGTGGACAGATTAATGGAATTACTACCAGCACTACATGTACAACGACCTCTGAAATGTCTGAAAGGACTTCACTTTTTATTTTTAATCGAGCAAGAGAGAAAGAATCCTGTTAATTTGGTTGTTTTTTTTTATGTTTGGGGGATGACACGTGATGACAGCGTCTTTAGCAGAAACTTTTATTTATTTTTTTAAAAGAATGTTCAAGTCAGATGGAAAATAAAAGAAATGTTCTGATTCCTCTGGAATACCTCCTTTGGGGGGGGGGAGGGAACGAACAATTTATAGATCCTAAAAGAGTTATTTGTGTTTCTGTTCATAAACTGATGATTTGACAGCAGCTTCAGTTTTATTCGCGGTACAAAAACATGTCACACAGATAAAGAGTTTTAATTTAATGTTCTTTTAATTTTATTTTATTAAATTAAGAATTCAGACGTCCTAGTCCTCCTCATGCTAACAGCAGCTAGCTACAACTCTTTTAGAGCCTTACATTTATTTACTTCTATTTATTTACTTTTATTTATTAGTTTATTGTCTGCGGATGTTTTCTGACTCGTCCGGTTCCGGTAAACCGGACCGAACCTCACCGGCAGGTCGGATTATTTAGCAGCAGCTAGCATGGTTAGCACGTCGGCTGTTACCGGTTGTACATGTCGGCCATCATCTCCACCTCCAGCTCCGCCGCCAGCTGCTCCGCCTTCACGGGATCCATGCCTCCGCGCCGGTTCCGCTCGCTCCCGGTCCCCACACCGAACCCGCCGCCCTGGCTTCGCTCTACGGCAGACAAGAAGACGAATCCCTCCGGTTTAACCTTCAGCTCTCACGGCCAGCACGTGTGCACCGCTTCCGCTCCGGCTTGTCAATAAAGTTACATTCAAATCCGTGGCTGGCAGACGGCGCCCTCTGCTGGCGAGCAGCGGAATGAGCTCCGGGAGGCGAGGAGAAGAGAAAAACCCCGGATGTTCAGGACTTCTTTAATAGAGAACAACCAGACGTGATGTTTAAACACACAAAACAGACTCAGAGGAAGTTTCTGACACACAAACAGTGAAAATGAAGAACAGTGGGAATGTTTCCCAGGTGTGAATCAGTGCTTTAACGTATTAAAGGAAATCCATTCCAATCTTTCTCATGTGAACGAATCTCCTGATGGAGATCAACTGAAAGAAGGAACTAACACGCCGTCATGAATAAACGGTGCATAAAAACAGCAGCAAACATCAGGTGGAAATAAAAAGCTAATCTGCTTCATCTCCAGTCACGTCAATCTCATCTTCCTCCTCCTCCTCCTCTTCATCTGGACTTAAATCTATGCTGTACAGATCCATCTCCCTCCCCCCGGACCCACACAGTTCATCTGGGGAGTAAAGCAGAACGTCCACCAGCTCCTCCTCCTCTTCTTCTTCTTTTTGATTGCAGCCTGAGGTCTCCAGTGGAGGAGGTGGAGGAGATCCAGGGGGTTCGGGGGTCAGGGCGTTAGACTCCTGCTGCACTGGCATCTGGTTTTCACCAGGTGGCGCCGCTGCATCACAGTGAGACGAGTCTTCTTCATCCCCAGCAGTCAGAGGCGTGGCCTCCATCACCGCCACATCCGATGCTTCAGGCGCTGAAAAAGTAATCAGGATACAGTTCAGGGACGATTATCATCATTATGACTGAATTTTCTGTAAACTGTATGAATCTGTACGTTTTGGATCCTTAACACCACCAGGGGGCGCCACAGTTCTAATTTCACACATTCTCTCCCGGTCTTGTGAAACGAGGACGCTAGGCTAACATATGCTAACAACCCAACACTACATCACCTTCATCAGGCTCCTCCGCTGGGGGCGCAGCCAACGTGGCCCCTCCTCCTGTGACATCACAGGGAGACGGCTGATGGTTCTCATTAGCAACCAAACTGGTCTCGCCAGCAGAGCTGCTACACGTGTTACACGTGTTACCCGTGTTTTTATCCGACTTGCTGAACACCAGGTTGTGGTTTCCGTCCACGGTGGCGCTGAAGACGGCGTGAGCGTTCCGGGGTCGACTCGTTTTGGGGCGTCGGCTCTTGAGGAGCTTCTGCAGCTGCTTCAGGGTGACCGTCCTCCTGAGGCTCCTCCCCACTGGGGCCGCGTCCACCTTCGCTCTCCTGTCTGCCACGTCCACGACCTTTGGCTTCTTCGGTGGAATGACAACCGTGTCGCGTTTTTCACGCCCCGTCCCCGTTTTCCCACAATTCTCCAGTTTCTCCCTGATTGGTCCGGGCGTTCCTTCACACCTCACCTTCGGCAGTCTTCCTCTTTTCCACCTGATGGGTGGGACTTCCTGTTCCTTTGCCGTCTCACCTGGACGATCTGGGGGCGTGGCGTCACCAGGGCTCGTCTGATTGGTTCTTACAGAGCCTCTCGTTCTGATGTGGCTCTGACGCCGCGTGGCGTCCGAGGCAGCCATCTTTCTCCGCCCCGGCGGCGTGTTGGCGGTGGACGGGCCGACTGAACAGACCTTCATGCTGACGCTCGTGTCGCACGACGCCCCCGCCGGGCTGCTGGGGGGCTTCCTGTCCCTCTTTCTGGTTGCCATGGCGTCACCTTGTTGACGGGTAGAGCTTTCCTTCGCCTCGCCGCGGTCAGCCGTCACTTCAGGCGTCGCTCCCTCCCCCTCCCCAACCTCCATCTGCATCCGGGACCCCGACCCGATTCCTCTCCTGGGGGGAGTTTTGGACGTCTGCTGCTCCGGGCTCCGGTTTGTCTGTTGGTTTTGAGGAGACCGTGGGGGGGTCCGGTCTTCTGTGAGCCACGTGGGCCTGTCAGACGGCCTCGGCAGAACCGCGCCCCCCCAGCTTTGGGTCACCAGAGGAGAGAGAAACGGAGGAAGCAGCAAATCCCCCATGACGGGCGAACAGAAGCGGCGTGGAGACGGCGCCTCGTCTCCACCGGTCGGGGGCAGGAAGTCCAGGACGTCCTGCGAGCGCGGCCCGCCTACCCGGGGGCTCGTCCCGTCCCTGACCCCCAGGGGTGTGGCAGGAGAGCGTGGGAGCTGATGGATGAGGCGGTCCAGCGGTCCAGAGGAGACGCCGGGGATGCTGGGACCTGCAAACGGGCGAGAGGACGGCGGTCAGGCTAACTCCATCAGGCTAACTCCATCAGGCTAACTCCATCAGGCTAACTCCATCAGGCTAACTCCATCAGGCTAACCCTAACGCCGTCACTAAACCGCTCAAACAGTCTGAATAAATACCTGTGTGTGTCTCCTGATGCTGGTCACGCCCACTTTCTGTTGTGTGCGTCTCACTCCACCCCCCGTCTGAAGGAGGGGCGGGGCACGTGGGACCCGTCTGGGGGTGGTGGGGCAGGATGTTCAGGCTGATCATGATGTCCTCCAGCAGCTGGTCCAGACGCTCGTCGGGCTCCTCTGCAGGTCCGGGAGGCGGGACCCAGGTGGGGGCGGGGCGAGGCGGGGCTTCAGGGGGGTCAGCGCCGACAGGCGGGGCAGTCGGCGTCAGCGGCCGGGCGGGGGAGGTGCCAGCGTGGGGCAGCTCCACCTGTGGACGACGTCCCGTGTTAATCGGGTTCACTTTGATCCGCTTCTCGTTCACACAGCAGCAGACGGATCCGGATTCACACCGGATCAGAACCGTCACCAGTCTGTCCCGCTGACCTGTCTGAGGGCGGTGAGCACCGACAGCGTCCCGTCCGCGTCCTGGATGCTCACCACCTCCCAGGCTTCTCCTCGGGTTCTCCTCCTCAGCTTCATCTGCAAAGAGGAGAAACGCCGTGAGGGGGGGGGGCGTTGTCACGGAGACGGACCAACGACCAGCGACGGAGGAAACAGCCTGAAGCAAAACACATCAGACTTTAATGAGTACGTACCGCATCTTCTGGAGGATCGAGCCGCAGCCGCTGTTTTAAAAAGAATTTAAAGGACACACACAGGGACAAAGCACGAGCCGCAGCAGGTAAATGTACACGTATGAACCTGAACACACTCCTTCTGAAGTGTCTCTGAACACGGAAGAAACTAATTAAAACAGAACAGAACCTAAATAAAATAACATTTTTAACATTTATTTCCCTTCATTTCTCCTGTGTTTGAAACCAAAAGTCACTTTAATCGTCTTCATCTCAGCTGAACCCATGAAGCTGAACAGCCTCAGAAGCGCTTCCTTATTTATGAACGCCATCATTTATGCCGTTATTTAATCCATTTGGGCCAAATTCTAAATTAATATCATACTGATTCCACTGCGACACACGACACCCAGCAGGATTCGTATGTGTGAACCGTCCGTCGCCAGGATTGGATTTGAGAACATTTTCTCAAGCCTTCGTCTCCTTTAAGTCTTTATCCTGTCCTCACGTTTATTCTCAGTTCTTTACACTCAGATCCTCTCATTGTTCTGATGCACTAGAGACATTTTAGCCAACAGCCTCACCTTTGTATAAACCGCACGGTTCAAAACCCAGGAAAAAAGTAGCGGCTTATAGTCCAGACAATACGGTAGTTGGAGCCAAGATTTAAATATTTAAAATATTTAAATATTTATTTACAAATATTTACTTACAAATATTTTTTTTAAATTAAAAATATTTATTTATACTTACAAATATTTAAATAAAAAATCCTCCTATAATTGCAGTGAATGTCTTTCCCATAATCCTCGTGGCCTCCTGTGGACCAGACGCCTCCATCGACGCCAAACAGGATTCATTTAACGTCACAAACCAGGAGCGGCCCCCTACCTTGATGGAGATCTTGGCGGTCTCCATCGTGTGCATCCGTTTCATCCTCGCCAGGCTCTTGGTCGCCGGGCGGGGGCGCCCTCTCTTCTCCTGCGTGCAGGAGCGTCCCCCCTCCTCCCCAGGGTTCTCCTCTCCACGCTCGCTCCCGTCAGTCACGTCGGCGTTCCCTTTCCCTTCTTCTGACCCCGTCTCAGTCGGGTCCTCCGACCCGGGGGGCTGCTGGTGGGGGCCGTTGGGGTTGTCCCTGAAGGGCGTGGGGTCGCTGGGCCACACTGAGGTGGACGTTGGGTTTGTTGAGCTGTCAGAGGACCGGCGTCCTTCAGACCCCCCGTCCATCGGCGCTCTGACGTCCTGCAGCGGCCCCCCTCCGGCGCTCAGGGACTCACCGGACTCCACCAGCCCCCCGATCCCAAAGCGGCGCGCCGCGGCCAGCACGTCGCTCCGCTCCGGGCCGCCTCTCACCTCCACCTCCCCAGAGTAGAGCAGACCCACCAGCTTCAGCAGCGTCTGCGGCTTCACCTCGGGGACCTGGAGCTGCAGCTTCTGCCCCCAGGGGGGCGCCGCCGCGGCCGCCAGCCGCCGGGACAGGTAGGGGCTGAGCGCCGCCAGGACGCAGCTGTGGGCCGGCACCGAGATGCCTTCACACAAACAGAAGACCTTCAGGACACGTTCACGTCACCGGCCGCGTCACGGCGGCGGGGGGACTCACCCTCAGCCTGCAGGAGGGTGTCACAGAACTGGGCGTGGTTCTGCTGGGTCTGGAGCGTCCTGAGGAGGTGCGTCTGGTAGCCGGGCCACCTGTAGGTCAGCATGTCCACGTGGAGCCGCTTCTGACCCAGATCTACCACAACCTCTGATTGGTCGGAATTTAAAATGAAAGAAAATCATGTCATATGTTCCGGTGATGACGTCAGCAGTGACGTAAGCCGCGTGGATGAGGAAGAGGAGGAAGGGGGGTGAAGGGTCAGATCCACCTTGTTCTCCTGTCACGTCTTTTGAGAGTGCGTTGATGTCCAGAGCTCGTTAACACGTCATAACGCGCCTGCTGACGTCACGTGCAGCTCGTGCATCAGGCAGAAAGTTAAGTCAAATAAGTTTTATTTTCTTTATAATTTTGTTATATATGTCGACGTCACTCACGCAAATGCTTCTTTCACGCAAAGGATTTCTTCAGTTTAAATCAGACGCTCACATGTGGGAGCTAACCGGAGCTAACCGGAGCTAACGAAGCTAAAGGATCGATACGAAAAGTAAAAATTCAGCGCGTTAAATATCTTAGATATGTTTAACTCACACATTTGACACAATTTAAGGGCCTCAGAATAAAAAAAAAACCCGCAGTACGACTCGATATCTAATGACCGACAGGTGAGTTCACACCGCAGAGCTAACTTAGCATTAGCATGATACTTACTCACCGCTCCGACCTGTTCCTGGAGGAAGAAAGTCTTTATTTTCGATCTTCGTTTCTAAACGTGACGTCAGAATTTCCTTCATTAGTGAAGGAATCTTTTCAAATGTTCGTCGCCGTCCGCGTCACGTTTTCCCGCCATCAGCGCCCCCTACCGGCCGCCACCCGGAACGACAAGGAGGACGCGTGCTGCGTTCAGGTTCCCCGGAAGAAAGAGTTTCCGATTGATTCGATGTGATGCAGGAAGCAGCAGGCTATTAGAAATCATTTTCACTTTTATTAAAAACAGTATTGCTAGTTACATACGTCATTCATAAATGAGAATGTGCAACTTAAAGAGCCAAGGCAAAGAGATTATGGTCCAGAATATTTTTTTTTCTATTTGTGTTCCAGTATCTGACTGTATCAGAGAAGTCTGTTTAACTCGTTGTTTCATTAAGACAAACTCGATCAAAACATTAAAAACTGATTGCATATGCACCCAAAGCACCCAAAAAAATTACACCCAAATTATTATAAAAAGAAATACATAAAACCATTAAAATTAACAAATATTCTCTGGTATATATAGTTAAATGTGCTTTATTTTTTCTCCACTTAGATTGTGATCTATGCGTTCTTAGTTTTCTAACAAATCTTTGCTCTCCTATCCTCTGACTTTGAAGGCAACATTTCAGAAAGCAGGACATTCTCTCCTGTTTCAATTGGTATAAAATAAAAAAATAAAGGTTGAAGAAAAGGAGGAAAAAAAATCACACATCCTGACCCCTTAGTGCTTCTTTTAATCATCCACTCAGTATCTACAACTCTCTCAACACTATAAGTATGCATTCTCCTACAGATCAGGCGCTGTACTTATGTCAGCCTAAACACAAACGTGTTTCCTCTTTTGTAGTCTTAAAGCTAGGATAAAGGAACACTAAATTATACAGAACTCAAGAGTTTTATATTATTAAAAAAAACAAACCCAATAACAACAATCGACTCTTACTTACAAATTCACATATTCCAATATCTCGCAAAATAGAAAACTGCTGAGTTCCGTATAGAGTAGTCCCATCCGGTTGCCTGCTGATGGTTGACCCCCCCCCCTTCCTGGTGGTCCCACCTGTCGGAGCCTGAACGAGGGAGGCACTCAGGTGAGTCCACACCGACGCTCTGACCGTTACTCATTAAGACTACCTGAAACCCGTGACGTTGTCAGAGAATGACGTGAGGGAGCCGACAGCACAGAAACATCACGTCAGCGACACGTAGAGCAGACGTCACCACAGCTCATGAAATCATGTGTCTGCAGAAAGGTGAGTAGCAGGGCGTCTGGAGAACAATGGAACAGAGAAACTGCAGCATCTTCATGCATCTGGGCGACGGACTGTCACGAAACACAGCCGGTTGTCTTCAGCGTGATGGCGGTGAAGGTTCCTGTCGTTTGGCACTGATGTGGCACAAAGAAAGACACGGAATAACCACGACCCACACAGAAGCTACACACATCCCGTTACATCCTTACACACTGGCTCAGCGGTAGGAAACACTTTTGACGACTGATCAGAAGTTTAAAAAAGCGGTGCATTCACGCCCCGTCTTCCAAATGTTGTGTCATCAGATGTTCATGTAAACTCTCGACGCCAGCAGTTCTTTTTAATTAGCTGAATTAAATCCTCTGCTCCGACCCGCAGGAAACGGCCCCCTCCTCTTCATCGGAGAGAGAAGTAGTGACGTCCAGGAATGTTGTAGCGTTGTTGTTTGCTGATGTAGAGTCGTTTCTCGGGGTCGCAGTGTCGTTTCTCGGGGTCGTAGAGTCGTTTCTCGGGGTCGCAGTGTCGTTTTTCGGGGTCGTAGAGTCGTTTCTTGGGGTCGTAGAGTCGTTTCTCGGGGTCGTAGTGTCGTTTCTCGGGGTCGTAGAGTCGTTTCTCGGGGTCGTAGTGTCGTTTCTCGGGGTCGTAGTGTCGTTTCTCGGGGTCGTAGTGTCGTTTCTTGGGGTCGTAGAGTCGTTTCTCGGGGTCGTAGAGTCGTTTCTTGGGGTCGTAGTGTCGTTTCTTGGGGTCGCAGTCTCGTTTCTCGGGGTGGTAGTGTTGTTTCTCGGGGTCGTAGAGTCGTTTCTCGGGGTGGTAGTGTTGTTTCTCGGGGTCGTAGAGTCGTTTCTTGGGGTCGTAGAGTCGTTTCTCGGGGTCGTAGAGTCGTTTCTCGGGGTCGTAGAGTCGTTTCTTGGGGTCGTAGAGTCGTTTCTTGGGGTCGCAGTCTCGTTTCTCGGGGTGGTAGTGTTGTTTCTCGGGGTCGTAGAGTCGTTTATCGGGGTGGTAGTGTTGTTTCTCGGGGTCGTAGAGTCGTTTCTCGGGGTGGTAGTGTTGTTTCTCGGGGTCGTAGAGTCGTTTCTTGGGGTGGTAGTGTTGTTTCTCGGGGTCGCAGAGTCGTTTCTTGGGGTCGTAGAGTCGTTTCTCGGGGTCGTAGAGTCGTTTTCTTGGGGTCGTAGAGTCGTTTCTTGGGGTCGTAGAGTCGTTTTCTTGGGGTGGTAGTGTCGTTTCTCGGGGTCGTAGAGTCGTTTCTTGGGGGTCGTAGAGTCGTTTCTCGGGGTCGTAGAGTCGTTTCTCGGGGTCGTAGAGTCGTTTCTTGGGGTCGTAGAGTCGTTTCTTGGGGTCGTAGAGTCGTTTCTTGGGGTCGTAGAGTCGTTTCTTGGGGTCGTAGAGTCGTTTCTCGGGGTCGTAGAGTCGTTTCTCGGGGTCGTAGAGTCGTTTCTTGGGGTCGTAGAGTCGTTTCTCGGGGTCGTAGAGTCGTTTCTCGGGGTCGTAGAGTCGTTTCTTGGGGTCGTAGAGTCGTTTCTCGGGGTCGTAGAGTCGTTTCTCGGGGTCGTAGAGTCGTTTCTTGGGGTCGTAGAGTCGTTTCTCGGGGTCGTAGAGTCGTTTCTCGGGGTCGTAGAGTCGTTTCTCGGGGTCGTAGAGTCGTTTCTTGGGGTCGTAGAGTCGTTTCTTGGGGTCGTAGAGTCGTTTCTTGGGGTCGTAGAGTCGTTTCTTGGGGTCGTAGAGTCGTTTCTTGGGGTCGTAGAGTCGTTTCTTGGGGTCGTAGAGTCGTTTGCTGATGATGTAGTGTTGTTTCTCTTA
>CM023612.1:25344102-25484102 GCA_013358685.1 Antennarius maculatus
AGCGACCCCGCCCTCCCTCACCCCCCCCCCCCCGCCCCCCCGCTGCTCTCAGTCTGCTGAGCTGGCGTGAATCCTCCCCCCGTCCCCCCCTACCTCAGGCATCCCGCCGTGTTGGTGAGGGCCGTCTCCCACTCAAGATGTCGAGGCTTGCAGTTCTCCTCCCCCCCTCCTGCCCCGTTGCTGCCCCGCTCCCAGCCTGAATGGGGCACCATCACCTCGTCGGACAGGGCGTGCAGCGCGTGGTCCACGATCTCCATCTTCACCGAGTCGTGAGACGACAGGTTCCACAGCGTCCCTGAGAGAGACAGCCCCCCCATCAGCTCCTGCCAAGCATCACTTCATCCAGCAACGCTGTGTGTGTGTGTGTGTGTGACGCCCCCCCACCTGTGATGGTGTCGGTCAGGTCCTGGTTCCGTGTCTTCCTCAGGAGCCGGACCAGAGCAGGAACTCCGTCACAGTTCTTGATGGCGATCTTGTTGTCTGCGTCTTTGCCATACGAGATGTTCTTCAGTGCTCCACAGGCTGCATAGTGGACCTACAGCAGGGACGGGTCAGGGTGGGGCGTCAGAGACAGTGCTGGGGGGGGGGACACGATCATCTACCGCTGAGAAAGCAGCAGCACGTCCTTGTCACTGAGAAACCGCACAAATAACATGGCGCCGCTGCTCGTGTACCTGAACATCATTAATGTTAACGAGGCAGTCAGAGACCCCCCATCAATCCGACGTTTGACCCTGACCTACAGGTTTGTGCCTCTGGCTTCCTGAAAATGTTGAGTGATTATATCTCATCAGGTTTCAGAGATGTGAACCTACAAAAGTGTAAAAGTGACCCCTCGTTCCTCATGGTTAACGCGTTCCAGGAACCACGCCCGATTATCAAATGACCTGATAGAGCAACAAATTATTTATCTTATTATTTACGGTAATTTAAACGTTTCTGAACCCCCCCATACTGATATTAAACCACCTTCTATCTGTATCACCTTTAAAACACTCTGATAAACTGTTTAAAACACTTTTGTGTCTCATGGAAGTCAGACTCAGAACGCCGCGCACTTCAGGACGCTGTCAGCCAATAGAATGCGAGTACGGTGTCACATGACTGCCTGCTAAAAATCTATGATGAGGTGAAGTCGTGAACGTCGATGTACGAATGCGCGAGGGCGTACTGTATTTTATTATTTTTACTCTGTCAAACATCCTGTAACTAATATTTCTTTTAGTGTGCTGTGATGCTATCCTGTTTCCTAACACACACACACACACACACACACACACACACACACACACACACACACACACACACACACACACCTGACCCATTTCTCCAGACAGTCTTCCTACAGACCTCTAACTGGTCGTGGGCCGCGGAGCACGACTGTAAAATGAAGATGCTTCTTAGACTCAGACAGGAATGCATGATGTGGTTTTTCTGGTGAAACTCGCACAAACATCAGAACTGTCCCACAGCTTCAGCTAAATGATGGAGTCACAGAAACACCACAGGATGTTTCAGCCAAAACCACATTTAGAATCAATTTCCAGCCACCGGACTGAAGCAGGAGTCGAACGCGTCACCTTTAATCGTTCTATTTCTCAGGCGCGTCTCAAATTGTTGCGTTAAAACCTGGTTTTTATTCACACACAGTTTAAAGTCACATCCGGTGTGGCCCTCACATCCGGTGTGGCCCTCACATCCGGTGTGGCCCTCACCGGATGTGAGGGCCACAGCTGGAGAGGACAGCAGGAGACCAACCTCTTTGTTTGGGTTGTCCAGCATGCAGACCAGCGCTGGGATGCCCTTCAGACGACGCACGTCAGACTTGACCTGAAAGGCAGAAGACGATGGATGGATGGATGGATGGATGGATGGATGGATGGATGGATGGATGGATGGGGGTCAAACGCACGTAAACTCCAAGGCCCCCAAACACAAACACGAGGCGTGTCACCTTGTCGTTCTTGTAGGTCAGGTGCTGCAGGAAGGCGGCGGCGTTGCTCTTCACGGGGTCCAGCCGGTAGTTGAGCATGGCGATGACCTCGGGGAGCTCCGGCTGGCGCCAGCCGCCGGGACCGGGGCCTTTCCTCAGGGTGCTGTCCAGAGACGCCATGCTGCCTCTTTCCCCCTGAGCCAGAGGGGCCCCCCCTCCCCAGTAGTACATGTCCCCAGGGCCACTCATGTCGCCGTCCAGGGTGCCCTCGTAGCTCCTGTAAACACGTGAACACACACATTTCTGGATCGACTTATTCCATCCAGAACACGACAAACTACAGTCCAGACAGCCCGCAGCACGTACCCGGCCCTGCGTGGGGGGCCGTGGGGGAAGGCGTGGACGTTGTGGGGCATGGTGCTGTAGTGCATGGGGTGTCCCAGCCCGTAGTCGGGGTCGTCGTAGCCCATGCTGCGCTGGTCGTCCTCCAGGCCGTACGGCTCCGGGATGAACCTCGGGATGGAGGACAGCTCCACGGCGCTCCCCATCCGGACCTGCAGAGACGCTCCACCGTCAGAGCTGCCCCCCCATGTCGGCCCAGCGCGTGCTCCCACAAGCAGCGTGAAAACAAAGCACCAGAGACCGACCTGTGGCTGGGCTGCGTAGGGGTCCAGCTGGCTCCGGCTGTGGGCTCTGTAGTTCGGGTCCAGGGTCCTGTAACCATCGGGGTGGACCGGTCTGGCCGGGGGAGGGATTACTGGTCACAAGGTGCAAGTCATTTCAGCCGTGATTGGCTGGTATTAAACGGGGTACCTGTAGCGATCGTCCATGCGGACCCCCCTGTTCAGGCTGGTGTAGGTGTCGGACGGGGGGCCGGTCCGGTACTCGTCGTAGCCCACCGGTGGCCCGTAGTGGTAATTGCGGGGTACGGTCTGAGTGGGGTAGTCCATGGGCACACCAGGTGGGGGCGCCTGCCTGTAAACCATGGCTGCAGGAGGGTAGCCCCCCATGCCCGTCACCGAACCCCCCCCGTCCAGGGACAGCGTGTCGGACACCGAGGGGATGACGGTGCGTGTGGTGGTGGTCTTCACCACCTTCTTCACCTGTAAACACAAACAG
The DNA here is from genome assembly GCA_013358685.1 of Antennarius maculatus. Taxonomy (NCBI): domain Eukaryota; kingdom Metazoa; phylum Chordata; class Actinopteri; order Lophiiformes; family Antennariidae; genus Antennarius; species Antennarius maculatus. Next base: position 25,347,155 of record CM023612.1, read on the forward strand.
AAGGCAGACAGCGTCGACCAATCAGGTGGAGCGGATGGGGACAGAGGTGTGAGCTGATTGGTCGGCTCCAAAACTCCAGCTGGCTTAAAATTAAAGTTATTCACTGGTGAAAAATATACAGAATCCTGCAAATGGATGGATGGGGAGGGGTGATAACCACCAAATCTCCCCCTGGTGGGGGCAGAAAAATTTAACAACACAATAAAAAATATCTAATATTAGTCCAGAGACGTATCCGCCCCATTGATGGGTGTTACCGTGGTTTCCGTGCGCCGTGTGGTCCCGTCATCATTGGTCTCTACAGACACAACGGGGGGGGACTCCTGGGGGTCCTCCTCCACCGTGTAGGTCTCCTGCACCACCTGACCCGGCTCCATCCTGAACTGCACACCAATGAAAACAGTTGAGCACAGGACAGACGGCTGGAGCCGCTGCCACACACACACACACACACACACACACAGGTCCGGGGGCGGGGGGGGCACTTACGTGATGTGACCCGTTGATGTAACCCTCGTTCAGCGTCAGCCTCTCTATGTCTGCATCACAAGGAATGCGGCCGTTCTACAGGAGGAACCAGAACACACACATGGCTCAGAACACACACCACGGACGAACATCCAGCACCGGTAGGGAGCGACACCCCCAGGCGTCCAGACTCAACCTACAGCAGGAACCAAGTTCAACGACAAAGACGACATTCTGCAGCCCTGCTTGTTTTCCTGTCACCAACTGATTTATGCGCTCATTCAGGAACATGGTTCTCACAGCATGACTGAGGTGTGGACGTATTCACCAGGTGCCAATTCCAGCTATAAACGCCTGTTGTCAAGGAACCAACCAGTCGTCGCTTGAAGAGACAGAATGACTCATGGATCTCTGCGTGGCGCCGTGGGACCGCTGCCACTGCCTGTGGAGGTTCAACTAGGACCTACTTCTTTATAGTCAAGTACAAGTTGTGTGTCGCCTGGCAGTGGAGGATAAGTCACTATGAAACACCAACCGAGTTGGTCCAGTTTGGTGCCGCTGTTGGCTCAGGGTTGCCTGAGGAAGAGGAGGCAGAAGCAGGCCGAAGGAGGCTGGTACGAGGAGTCAGACGCAACGGAGGCTCAGGCGTTAGTCATGTTAACTGTGCATGCTTGCTTGTATATAAAAAGCTCATCACAAATGATGCATTTTGCTGATTCTTCATTTTTCAGGGCAAAATAAAGCCACAGGTTGGTTTGCTGCGGTCAATGGTGGAGCGCGGCTGGAAGCAGCCAGTAAATCTACAGGCAGGAAGTACGGAAGCTGCAAAGGAAAGTTATTTCTGAATGATTCTACTTTAGAACTCAAACTGTAGGAGGAGCGTCACACTGCATGAAAACTCAAAAAAAGTTTTGTAGAGAAAAAACAATTATATAATACAAATACTTGTGTACATGTTAATGAGGTTGGAATGGGTCAGCCCTAAGATGCACTCATTTCAAGTCACCTCTCCGTAGAAACAAAAAGAAAATGCAAAAGAACACAACTACTTTCCACATTTACCGTGAGTAAACTTTGGTTAAGCTAAATATGTTAAGTTCACCAAATAAATAGAATAACACAGATAGGCAAACTGTATTCACCTGTTATTTTACACTGGGGTGTTTAAAACGTGAAAGCAGCACTTTAATCTTTTGTAAATAAAAAAAAAAAGAACAGGGCTGTATTTTTTTGTCTTTGGTTATAGAACCTGAAAGAGCTACAAAAGCAAAAGCACAAACACAACAAGCAGTCAGTGTCTAGAAACCGAGCGATGAGAACCAACTGATGAACAGCCACGATGGAATGGATCAAACTGATGAGAGATGAAACAGAAAAGCAACACAAACACGTGAATCAACACGGAACTCAGCGCCTGCATAGAAAGGCTGATGGGTGTGGTGCAATCCTCATTCCAGCCACCGGGGGGACTCTACTGCCCCTCCACCGTCTTCACGACGGGGGGGGGGGGGGGTAAAGCTGGACAGCAGTGATTTACAGTTGGATAGTCGTCTCAAGGCGGCAGAAATGTTAACTTGCTGAAAGCTGGGATTAAAATTGTGGGGGGGCTTTCAAAGGTAAATGAAGACGGTCTTCAGCCGAGACGAGGACTGTCAGACAGAAAAGTAGAAAGTGGTGGGACCATGTGAGCGTGTGGGAACCTGTCAGTGAAAGCTGAGGACAGGTTCCCCCGCCCAGGAGAGACATGCCAGAGCCTTTGGGCTATGTAAACACACACAGCCCACAATCCTGTCCCACTACCACCAGAACTAACACCCCACCACCCCTAGCAGCCCCCACAACTACCTGGGACTGGGAAACACCCCGGGTCGACCTGTCCAAGAGAGACGAGCCCAAGAATGACGGAGAGTGGATCTCAGAGGGCCCCCCCCAGGCCAAAAAGTGTTTATTCACCTACACTAATGGCAGAGTGTGTCAACAAGGAAGTGAAACAATGAGCAAGAGTAGGCAGGTGTGTGTGTGTGTGTGTGTGTGTGTGTGTGGTAAACATGAAGTCACTCTGCAAACTGAAATGAACAAAGGTTAACTCCTGATGCGGGTCCAGGAAGTAACAAGCAAGACATCATGCATGCAGATTCCCAGAGACAATGGGGTAAAACTGGTTGGATGAGGATGAGGATGAGGATGATGAGGATGATGATGACGACGTTCTGCCGCCATCCAGCCAGCCCATCAGAGATGAGGGGGATGTGATTGAGGGGGTGATGCTGGATGAATGGATGAAGGGTGAATCCACGTATGGGAAAACAGCATTAAGGATGGAGGGATGGGACGGGGAGGGGGGGGTTGGTTGGGTGTTCCGACCTACCTGCAGCTTGGGAAGGGGTCGGGGCAGCGTGCCGGCGCATGACCTGCGCTCCTCCTCCAGAGCCCGGCTGAGCACCTCAAACTGTCTCTCCTGCTCCCGCACCGAGGCCAACAGAGAGGCCGTACTTTCACACTGCTCCATTCACACGCTGGGAGCAGAGCACAGGGGGGGGGACAGGGTCAGCACCAGAGAAGAAGAGATCCCACCAACACCCAGACAGGACCCCCAGCGCCATGCAACTCTACAAATACAGTCAGGAGTCAACCAGGATGTCTGGAGGTTAAAAGATCTGCTGGAGGAGGCAAACTAAAGACCTGGAGGACGCAGAGAGAGAGAGGAGAAACCAGCAGGAAGAAAGGAGATGACATCACTTCAACAGCGATCCTTCAGTTTAGCAAGCAGAGCAGGGGGGGTGAGTTACTCTCGCTGAGTGTTCTCTTCTATGGGGCTTTGTTAAAAATAGCGGTAAAGTGAGAAATGTGACCAGACATGACTGCAGCACATTCTCCTAGCTCCTGCGTGAAGACCTTGTTAGCACCTTTCCTTTCTGCAGATGGAAACAAGGCGAGGAAGAGGAAGGGATGAAGAGCGTCTCAGAGCATTCGTACCAGCAATGGAGAGATGGAATCACATCACGTGTGTGTGTGTGTGTGTGTGTGTGTGTGTGTGTGTGTGTGTGTGAACGACTCTCTGCTGTGAGGAACCGTCTTCCTTTCTGAGCCATGCAGTCACAATGAACACAGAAAAGACTAGAGATGCTCTTATTATAAACGAGTTTGGATTCCTGATCCACACTGAACCAGCGCTGCGTCAGCAGCAACACATTTTCTTGAACACCAAGTTGATTTTTTTTCATTTACAGTAATCCCTCGTTCCTCACAGTTAAATAACGAAGTCCCGCAATAGAGCCACAATTTTTTTTATTAGTTATTTAGTTTCTGAACACCCCCCCCATACTGATATTAAACCACCTTCTATCTGTATTATCTTTAAAACACTCCGATAGACTGTTTAATAACAGAAGTGCACTTCGTTCCGTCAGTCTCAGAACATAACGCACTTCCGGATGCTGTCAGCCAATAGCATGCGTGTACGGTATCACGTGACTAACTACTAAAAATCTGCGATGTCGAGAAGCCGTGCATCTTGAAGCACAAATGTGCGAGAGATTACTGTATTATGTAAAATCATGAACAATTATTTTCATTATCAAAAAATGTCAATTAATTCACATTAAATATAAAATGTAATATTATTGATATTTATTTGTCCTCTTTGCAAGAAGAATGAATTATTCCATGGACTAAAGATACAGAACAGCCAAGAGAAGGTTGTTCATCATGAAGATGGACTTTCTGAAGATACTGCAGCGCAAACGCAGAACCACAGACAAACACACAGAAACACAGCAGCTTGATAAGAAGTCAAAGTCACTTCAACCCAAATGAAGATAAATCCAGAGGGCTCCTGGTCAGACGCTCCTGGGGGGGAGGGGGGGGTTACTCCAGAAGTGTCGGCGTGAACGACACGAGTGTGTCTCCACACCAGGGTGAAAGAAAACCATTTTTTACAACAAAGTTCACCGACCCATACATGTCAAATCTGCCTTCTGTCAGCACACACACACACACACACACACACACACAGAAAACTGAGCGAACAATGACTCCTCTATTGGGTTTGAGTGTACACATGCTGTTGTGAGTCTGCAAACAACCTTGTGAAGACGAGTGACTGTTTGTGAGACTAAATAAAGTGGCGACTGACGTTGGTTTTATCCTTGAAACTGAGCCGTTCCATGCACTGGTGGTAACGGTCACACCGATTCATTTCTTTCCATCATTTGTGTCCAAAAACACACACGAGCTGAACAAAAAGCATCCACACACACGACCACTGACAGACATTCCACAGTGAGATTCGGCGTGTCACATCCTGTCTCGGTCGTCAGAAGCTGGCTTCATGAGGGGTAATCGCTCCTTCATTGTGCTGATCTCATCCATCTCTCACGCCCACATTTCGTCTGCAGGCATCAGATTTCTCTCCGACCCAATCAGGACGTCCGACCACAAACCGACAAAAGATAACGCTCACGAATCGAAAGACTTAGAAAGAGCGGGAGTGAGTTTATGGATCCATAAACTCACCTTCACTGAGGGCCACATCAGCATAACGGCTATCCTCAAAGGGTCAGATGTAACTAATAAATGTAAGTAAATGTAACTCATTTTAGTGTAACATAAATGTAACTACTCCTTAATGTAACTAATAAATGTAAGTAAATGTAACTCATTTTAGTGTAACATAAATGTAACTACTCCTTAATGTAACTAATAAATGTAAGTAAATGTAACTCATTTTAGTGTAACATAAATGTAACTACTCCTTAATGTAACTAATAAATGTAAGTAAATGTAACTCATTTTAGTGTAACATAAATGTAACTACTCCTTAATGTTAAATATGTGAATTTATGACTTCTTCTAGTTCCAAACATTACAGTTAGACAGAAAAAACATGTTTCTCTCTTCTAACATAAATCCTTTTGTCAGGTTATTAAACCCACAGAACTCCATCAATCAAGGATCAAACTATCAATCAATAAAGAAAAATAACATCAGACACAAGTTAGGACAAAACATTTCGTCAATTTTAGAATAGGTTCAATTACTACTTTATGGGAAATGAAGTTTTTGGTCAACAAAAGCACAATAATTTTAGACACTCTGACCTTTCATGCTCTCGTGGGCTACATAAAATGATGTGGCGGGCCACATTTGGCCCCCGGGCCTCAAGTTTGACACATGTGCTTTAAAACATGAGAAGTCAAACCTCAGCAGAGACAGATCTGCAGGGAGATCAACAACACAAAACACCAAGACAGGGTTTGGTGCCTGTAGCACCCGAACATCCAGCTCCACATTAGAGACTAGGATGTACGGAGCGCTGACACCTGACGTCAGATGAGTCCACACAGGAAAGACCGTCTGTGGTGCCTCCAGACCGACACACACCCACACGGTTCCACACGGACATTCTTGTGGCAGGGAGCCTGTGCTGGCCAGCCAGCTTTATACAGCTTCGGCCACTTAAAACTCGTTAATGGCTAAAGCCATTAGCAGCGACGCTAAATTGCATCTGTTAATGGGATAGCCCAGAAATTACACTGCTAAGCCACTTAGCATTATGAGCTAACACACAACACAGACGTTTTAGAACAGTGAAACCTGAATCCACGCCCAGCCTGTAGGTCTACCACTCGCTGCCCGAATCCTGTGATGGCAGCGTGTTCCATCATATTCATTAATAGAACGGTCGACATTCATTCTGTTCCAGTGCACGCGCACACACACACACACACACACACACACACACACACACACACACACACACACACACGCGCGCACACACACACACACACGCACACAGTAGAGAAGCTTTGGTAGAATACTGTTGTGGCTTGGCGAAGCACTCCACTGACTCAGCCTCATTTCAATGGTCACACAGAGATTTGAACTCTGTGTGTGTGTGTGTGTGTGTGTGTGTGTGTGTGTGTGTGTGTTTGTGTGTGTGTGTGTGTGTGTTTGTGTGTGAGAGAGACAGATAAAAAAGTGGGTGTGCACACTGGAATAGAACGAATGTACTTCCGCCTTTGCCATCCTGACCTGAGCCCGTGACGCCCTCCCCCTCGTCTCCCTGGTGTGTTAATGTGCGGTGGATGCAGCACACACTCGCCCACACACACACAAACTCCAGGCAGACTTCACCGGGACCTCTGCGAGCCGTCTATTACGCTGGAGTGCCACACTTAACTATTCTTAGCGAGGAAGGAAATGTGTACACAACTAGAACCCAGAGGGCAACAGAGCTAACAGGGAGCTAACGGCTGAGACGCATGAAGACCTCTGGAAACATCCTGGATGATCATCTGATATTGTGTTGGTTCAGCTTCAGTAAACTCACTCAGAACATCACGTCAAGCTGATACCATCACTTATTCCCAAGTTTAACCTTCAGTAATTGATTAATGCAGGATGGTTTACGGTGCGCCCTCGTTCCTCGTGGTTAACGTGTTCCAGGAACCACACATGAATAACGAATTCCACGATCGAGCGATGAACTATTTATCTTATTATTTACGGTAATGTAAACGTTTCTGAACACCCCCATACTGATTTTAAACCACCTTCTATCTATATTACCTTTAAAACACCGATACTGTTTAAAGCACTTTAGTGTCTCACGGAAGTCAGAGACTCACAGAATGTAGCACACTTCAGGATGCCGTCAGCCAATAGAATGCGTGTACGGTATCATGTGACTGCCTACCAAAAATCCATGAGAAGGTGAAGCCACAAGCTTTGATGCGTGCTGAAAGGTCCATTTCTGTGAACGATGTTTTTCTTCACTTCGACCCTGAACATCTGCAGACAAACTTGTGCCCTTCACAATACAATAAGAGGGGTAATACACACCAACGGTTGCCTGTTTGCCCTCATGCATGCACCTTCATTTAGAGACACACGTGGCCATACAACACACCTGTACACCTGTGTCACAGCACCCAGCTGTGGACAGAAATCTCACCTCAGGGCGCTGACAACACTGACTTTGAATCCTCTCCTGGAAACTTACCTAGACCTTTCCCACAACTCTAACCAAACATTCAGGACACCAATACCCTCTGACAGTCCAGACGGGGCAGTTAATCTGGATGAAACTGTCTGCTGGCGCCTGCTTTGGGTAATCAATGCCGTCAAAGTGACTTGTGAGCTGAGAAGGGCACGAACAGAAGCTTGACACAGCATCAGTTCCAGGCGCGATTTGAAGCCCAAGCTGCCAGGGATGCTCATTAGCCGACAGTGGAGCTGCCCCCCACCCCCACCTAACCCGCCCCCGGCTCTCTAGAGGATCGGGCCGTGTGTTAATTTGGGATAACAGACTGAAGCTGCGGTCTCCCGGCCAAACTCCATGGAACCGAGTTTGAAGCCACCACCATACCAGCAGTAAGATCCGCCTCCTCGCTCCTCCAGCAGGAATAATCTGTACCGTACTGGATTTAGTGTCACCATTCTAGGCTTGTGCTCGCCATTCGCCACATCGCCATAGGCATGTAAATTCCAGATTGGCTACAAGGTTTTTAGCTTGCGTAGCCACAGTGGCGTTCTTATTTTTAGAAAAAAAAGGCTGAAAATTACAACTATTTTGGACTTGAAAAAATCCCCGAGCAATACAAACTTTTTCTCTCACTAGCGCCGCTATTTCTGTCAGCGCATGACGACAGAAATAGCGGCCGACGGAAATAGCCGAAGTGACCCGAACGCTCCCGATCATTAAATATGCACTCGAGTCATGACCTCCTCTCGTCCAATGAAAAACAAAAAGATTCTATTTTTACAAGCTAAACCCGTGTACAACAAGGCGATCGATTGAAAGAAAATGAGAAGAGTGCTTTTTAGTAGATTTTGCATTAAAATTCTAATTGAACAACAAATGGTGAATGCTGAAAGGGGGGAGGAGTGGTGACAGACCGATCAGAAGGTAAATGAAAGATATTATCAATACTTGTTTGTAGTCTTAGACTTTTGTTCCCTATGACCGGCAGGAATAACCAGCGATGCATGTAAATATGTATTCACCTCGCTTGCTATTTTATATGCCTTTTAAAATTTAAATGAAAAATCATGTTATTGAATTAAAACCAAAACAAACTAAACTATGACATACCAATGGTGTTGTCTAAGTCACAGTTAAAATGTCTTCTAGTCTCAGTAAAACTAACAGTAAACATTGAGTAATATTTTGTATAACTATCTTCACATAGTGAATGCAAGTTTTTGATTGTAGAATCTCACATTTCTACCTGCAAAAAGTAGGACAGAAATACAGATAGTTAAGCTTGAACTGTTGACTTTAATGTATTTTTGTAGGTAAACTGAACAGAAGATTTTGCCCTCAGAATACAGGAAAACAACTCCATTTTCAAAAAAATTTATCGGAGGACCCCCCTGTGGGGGTTATCCCCACGCCCCCCTGTGACAAGTGTTGGTCGTCCATGCGCTGCGCCGCTGTCTTGGACACAGAGTGTGGCTTTTTGTGGCTTACTCAATTCTTTTACAAGGAGCTACAGTGGCTTAGTCACACTAGCTCCTGGTGCAAGCCCAGCCAAGTGTTCAAAACAACACATCACACTCTTGTGTACCATCATCAGTGTGTGAGCTATGTCTACCTATACCTGCAGAGCTCTTCCTGTGAGATTAGTATTCCGTGGGAATGTTTCACACCTGGAAATCTGGTTCCAATCAAACTCAAAGGTCAGTTCATCTGGATCACATGAGGAGTACGTGAGCGAGCGTCTACACAATACAGTGCGCCTTCACGCATTCGTGCACCAACACTCAAGACTTAACCTCATCGCGGATTTTTCGGAGGCAGTCACGTGATACCGTATGCGCTTCCTATTGGCTGACAGCATCCTGAAGTGCGTTACGTTCTGTGAGTCTCTGACTTCTGTGAGACACAAAAGTGTTTAAAACAGTCTATCACAGTGTTTTAAAGGTAACACACATAGAAGGTGGTTTAGTATCAGAGGAGGGTTCACAAACGTTTAAATAATGAAACCGTAAATAGTAAGATAAATGGTTCGTCGCGATATCGTGGAATTCATTAATCGCGTGTGGTTCCTGGAATGCATTAACCGCAAGGAACGAGGGATTACCATAAGTACAAAAAAGTGAACGGATGGATATTCCTTTTGAATGCCTACAGATTAAAAACCAACACTCAGCAGTTGCTTAACCTTCAACGCTGTGGCTGACAATCAGTGTAGCCACCATTTACAAGGAGGCCGTTTACCTGCTGTAATAAGGAAATGAAAAGTGACAACTGACTCAAGAATTTAACCACAATCGTTCAGGCAGGGTTTGCTTTCACTGCTTAAGAAATCTGTGCACTTTGATTTCACTCCGAGTTCAGCCGTTCAAATCAAAACACAGCGCACGACACAACCGTTGGAAGAGATAGGAACAGAGAGAAACTGGGAGGAGGAGCGAACAATAAAATCCCAGTGTCAGAGGGACACACCCATGGTGTGCACCGAAAGCCCGTCATTACAGAGGCTTACAAATGATAGCCCTGGTGAAAGCAACTGGCTGAGCAGCAAGACTTTAGCCCCCACAGACAACACGTCGGGAACTCATTCCAGCCAGCAGCAGACGGGTCCGTATGAGGATTTTTCATCCCTCATTTCTACAGAAACAACATTTCTGAGCACACAGCGTGTCCAAACTTGCTCACAATCCTCTGTCGCTCTGCTCAGACAGGTCAAAGCAGACGTGCCTGTAGGGCGTTTACAGGAACACGACAGGTACGTCCACGCCGCTCTGAGAATCACCCATCAGTCCACCAGAAGATTCAGATCAGATCAGAGGACGTGAGACGGGCTGTCAGTTCCGACCGTGTCCCAGGCTGACCTGGGCTTTGATACCGAGCAGATACCTTCAAAATTAAAAACAGCAGATCCACAAGAGCTCAGACAACAACCTGAAGGCGACTGGTTTACTTTCAGAGTAATCCACGACAGCAGATGGAATCCTGGTCCTCACATGAACGATCTGTTGGCTTTCAAATCACAAGCTGCTCCGTAAGGGACTGAATAAAGAAGCAACAAACAATCCTGCCACTTCACCACACCCCACATACCCGGACCCACACAACAGGTTCTAGCGCCAGTCTGTCACAGTTCCACCACCCACCTGCGTCCGTTCTCCACCGGCCAGCCCACATCTAAAGCCAGCTCTCTGACTTTAAACACCACACTTCTAACAGCAGGCTGGGATATGAACACACACACAGCTGATTAATCCAGAGACACGTCTACCTGAGTTACCTGAGCGGCTTCAGCTCCGGCGCACCTGCAGAGTGGGCGTCTCAAATAATGGCAGAAGAAGTAGAAAAGCGAGGCGCGGTTGGACTATGACCCCACGGAGCGTGCGGTCACTTCCGGGTCCTCTCACCTGACTGCTTCCCCCAGGTGGAGGGAAACGTCTGATTTTTTTAAAATTTATTGACGGAAACTGTGCGAAAAGCGACAAAAAGGGAAAAATTGATGGTGTAAAATAATGTTGTTATAACATTACCTCTAAGTTACACCTCCCAGCAACTGTAATGTGGTGAACTGCTAGCTTATCTAGCTCAGAATTAAGATTTATCTGGACAATAAACGTTAAAAACCGTGTTGATATCACCCACTTTAAATGCGCACACACTTGCGTTGAAACTTTCCTCCGGTCTCCCGTGATAAACGGACCGCATCGATGCTAGCTGCGTTAGCGTTAGCCAGTGCTGCGGTAGGCTACATGCTAACGCTGCGATCACAACAATCAAGTTCCGGAACCGGAAGAGTCGCCGCTATGTCAGCCGAAAACACGTCCGGACGAGTTACACCCCCCGCAAAACACGAAAAGGCACGCAAGCACCTGCTGCGGGGGCTGTTGTGTGTGTTTATTTAAAGTTCGTAAATGTTTGTAGGTGGATTCCGGCCTAGCTTAGCCTAGCCTGGCCTAGTCTAGCTTAGTTTAGCCTAGCCTAGCCTAGCCTAGCCTCCTGCCGTTGACGCGACCCGCCGCGACTCGGAAGCTCGGAGAAGAGTTGAGACCAGACAACAAAACAAACAAACAAACAAACACCCCAGGGAGGAACAACTAACACACACACACACACACACAACCGCGGTGGACACACAGAATTAGAGACCAGACGCCCACCTTTCTGAGTTCCCGTCCGCTCCCGTGTCCGATTGTTGTTCACTTGTCTCTGCGCTTCCTCCTCGCTGGGGGGCAGGGGGGGTGAGAGGGGGGCGGGAGGGGCGGCAGCATGGAGACGCTCCCATCAGTAATCGACAATTTATTACATATAAATATATATATATATGTGTATGTGTATATATATATACATATATATATGACGCGTTGGAATACACATATATGTGTGTGAGTGTATGTATAAATATACAGCTATATATGTAATATATATATGGTATATAAATTATATATATACTGTATATATATATATATACATTATATAATGTAGCCGCAAGAGGGCACAAGCCAGTGTCTTATTGTGCCGGTCCCAAGCCCAGATAAATATAGAGGGTTGTGTCAGGAAGGGCATCTGACATAAAACTTTCGCCAAATCAAACATGCGAATCAAACCTATGACTTCCATACCGGATCGGTCGAGGCTCGGGTTAACAAAGACCGCCATCGGCGCTGTTGACCTACAGGGCGCCGGTGGAAATTGGACTACTGTTGGTCGAAGAAGGAGAGGAGGAAAGTGTGTTCATAGGAAGAGAGAGAAGAGGAGCGCCAAGAGTATAGGACTAAGAGTAGGGACGTTGAATGTTGGAACTATGACAGGAAAAGGTAGAGAGTTGGTCGACATGATGCAGAGGAGGAAGGTAGACATACTGTGTGTCCAGGAGACCAGGTGGAAAGGTAGCAAGGCTAGAAGTTTAGGAGCAGGGTTCAAGTTGTTCTATCATGGTGTAGATGGGAAGAGAAATGGAGTAGGAGTTATCTTGAAGGAGGAGTTTGTTAGGAATGTCCTGGAGGTAAAAAGAGTGTCAGATAGAGTGATGAGTCTGAAGCTAGAAATAGAAGGTGTGATGTTCAATGTTGTTAGTGGGTGTGCCCCACAGGTAGGATGTGAGCTGGAGGAGAAGGAGAAATTCTGGTTGGACTTTGATGAAGTGATGCAGAGCATACCTAGAAGTGAGAGAGTTGTCATTGGTGCAGACTTCAATGGACATGTTGGTGCAGGTAACAGAGGTGATGAGGAAGTGATGGGCAGGTTTGGTATCCAGGAGAGGAACGCAGAAGGACAGATGGTAGTTGACTTTGCAAAAAGGATGGAAATAGCTGTATTGAATACTTTCTTCCAGAAGAGGCAGGAACATAGGGTGACCTATAAGAGTGGAGGTAGGAGCACACAGGTAGACTACATCTTGTGTAACCTGAAGGAGACCAGTGACTGCAAAGTAGTGGTAGGTGAGAGTGTAGTACATCAGAGGTACAGCACATGTTAGAGGTTCTGGAGATAAAGTCAGAGAGGCCAGACTGAGATGGTTTGGACATGTCCAGAGGAGAGATAGTGAATATATTGGTAGAAGGATGCTGAGTTTTGAACTGCCAGGCAGGAGGCCTAGAGGAAGACCAAAGAGGAGGTTTATGGATGTAGTGAAAGAGGACATGAAGGTAGTTGGTGTGAGAGAAGAGGATGCAAAGGACAGGGTTAGATGGAGGACACTGATTGGCTGTGGAGACCCCTGAAGGGAAAAGCCCAAAGGAGAAGAAGAAGATATATGTACTGTATATTATACTGATATTAAACCACCTTCTACCTGTATTACCTTTAAAACACTCTGATAGACTGTTTAAAGCACTTTTGTGTCTCACGGAAGTCCGAGACGTAGTGCACTTCCGGATGCCATCAGCCAATAGAATTCGCGTACGGCGTCACGTGACTACCTACCAAAAATCTGCAATGAACTTTAAAGTGTACAGTAGCCAGAACCAATTAGTAAAAAGGCAGTCAGAGACAGCAACATTCCACAAAGGGTAGGTCAGGGTTCCCTGAAAGTAGTACCTGACAAGTGCATAGCTTTGACCTTTTAGGACCATAGATCAAAGCTAGTGCATAGGTAGATCAAAGCTAGTGCATAGGTAGATCAAAGCAATTGCTTTGATCTATGCACTAGCTTTGATCTACCTATGCACTAGCTTTGATCTATGGTCAAAGCTTGGTAGATCAAAGCTATTGCTCTGACCTACTTTCATTGATCAAAGCACTAGCTTTGATCTATGGTCTTACTCACACTGGCCTTCACCCTCGTCTTTCTATCTTATCTGGTTCCTGAGTGTACAAACGTTAAAATTTGACCTTGACTTAGTTTTCTCAAGGTCAAGGTCATCATCTCATTTTCATCCCCTTTGCTGCCTGAGTCATGTGCTTTTTGTGTCATCCTTCTATCTGCAGCGGTTGTGAAGACATTTGGTGGACGAACAAACGAACAAACACACAAACACTGACATTACAATACATCACCGCTTTGAAGAGGGATGTAAAAACATTTTAGGGTTGCATTGTTGGAACACATAAATCTATTGACCCTGTGTTTGACTCAGTCCTATTTAATATTATTTTTATTACAAATCTATATTTTATTTTATTTCTTTCTTATTTTAGTTCTAATGTCATTAAGTTCTGGGTAATGTAGCCGCAAGAGGGCACAAGCCAGTGTCTTATTGTGCCGGTCCCAAGCCCGGATAAATACAGAGGGTTGCGTCAGGAAGGGCATCCGGCGTAAAACATTTGCCAAATCAAATATGCGAATCAAACCTATGACTTCCATACCGGATCGGTCGAGGCCCGGGTTAACAACGACCGCCATCGGCGCTGTTGACCTACAGGGCGTCGGTGGAAATTGGATTACTGTTGGTCGAAGAAGGAGAGGAGGAAAGTGCGTTCGCACGAAGAAAGAGAAGAGGAGCGCCAAGAGTATAGGACTGAGAGTAGGGACGTTGAATGTTAGAACTATGACAGGAAAAGGTAGAGAGTTGGTCGACATGATGCAGAGGAGGAAGGTAGACATACTGTGTGTCCAGGAGACCAGGTGGAAAGGTAGCAAGGCTAGAAGTTTAGGAGCAGGGTTCAAGTTGTTCTATCATGGTGTAGATGGGAAGAGAAATGGAGTAGGAGTTATCTTGAAGGAGGAGTTTGTTAGGAATGTCCTGGAGGTAAAAAGAGTGTCGGATAGAGTGATGAGTCTGAAGCTAGAAATAGAAGGTGTGATGTTCAATGTTGTTAGTGGGTATGCCCCACAGGTAGGATGTGAGCTGGAGGAGAAGGAGAAATTCTGGTTGGACTTTGATGAAGTGATGCAGAGCATACCTAGAAGTGAGAGAGTTGTCATTGGCGCAGACTTCAATGGACATGTTGGTGCAGGTAACAGAGGTGATGAGGAAGTGATGGGCAGGTTTGGTATCCAGGAGAGGAACGCAGAAGGACAGATGGTAGTTGACTTTGCAAAAAGGATGGAAATGGCTGTAGTGAATACTTTCTTCCAGAAGAGGCAGGAACATAGGGTGACCTATAAGAGTGGTGGTAGGAGCACACAGGTAGACTACATCTTGTGTAGACGGTGTAACCTGAACGAGATCAGTGACTGTAAAGTAGTGGTAGGCGAGAGTGTAGCCAAACAGCATAGGATGGTGGTGTGTAGGATGACTCTGGTGGTGAGGAAGATGAAGAGGGCAAAGGCAGAGCAGAGGACGAAATGGTGGAAGATAAAAAAGGAAGGGTATTGCATGACCTTTAGGAAGGAGTTAAGACAGGCTCTGGGTGGTCAGGAGGTGCTTCCAGATGACTGGACAACTACAGCTAATGTGATCAGGGAGACAGGTAGGAGAGTATTTGGTGTGTCATCTGGAAGGAAAGTAGATAAGGAGACTTGGTGGTGGAATGAGGAGGTACAGGAGTGTATACAAAGAAAGAGGTTAGCTAAGAAGAAGTGGGACACTGAGAGGACTGAGGAGAGTAGACAGGAGTACAGGGAGATGCAGCGTAAGGTGAAGGTAGAGGTAGCAAAGGCCAAACAAGGTGCTTATGATGACTTGTATGCTAGGTTGGACAGTAAGGAGGGAGAGACTGATCTATACAGGCTGGCAAGACAGAGAGACAGAGATGGGAAGGACGTGCAGCAGGTTAGGGTGATTAAGGATAGGGATGGAAGTCTATTGACAGGTGCCAGCAGTGTGATGGGAAGATGGAAAGAGTACTTTGAAGAGTTGATGAACGTGGAAAATGAGAGAGAACAAAGACTAGAAGAGGTGACTGTTGTGGACCAGGATGTAGCAAAGATTAGCCAGGATGAAGTGAGGAGAGCACTGAAGAGGATGAAGAGTGGAAAGGCAGTCGGTCCTGATGATATACCTGTAGAGGTTTGGAAGTGTCTAGGAGAGGTGACAGTAGAGTTTCTGACTGGGTTGTTCAACAGGATCTTAGATAGTGAGAAGATGCCTGAGGAGTGGAGGAGAAGTGTGCTGGTGCCCATTTTTAAGAACAAGGGAGACGTGCAGAGTTGTGGCAACTACAGAGGAATAAAGCTGATGAGCCATACAATGAAGTTATGGGAAAGAGTAGTGGACGCTAGACTAAGGGCAGAAGTGAGCATTTGTGAGCAGCAGTATGGTTTCATGCCAAAAAAGAGTACTACAGATGCAGTATTTGCTTTGAGGATGTTGATAGAGAAGTACAGAGAAGGCCAGACGGAGCTGCATTGTGTTTTTGTAGATCTGGAGAAAGCTTATGACAGGGTGCCCAGAGAGGAACTGTGGTATTGTTTGAGGAAGTCTGGAGTGGCAGAGAAGTATGTTAGAGCGGTGCAGGACATGTATGAGGACTGTAAGACAGTGGTGAGGTGTGCTGTAGGTGTGACAGAGGAGTTCAAGGTGGAGGTGGGACTGCATCAGGGATCAGCTCTGAGCCCCTTCTTGTTCGCTATGGTGATGGACAGGCTGACAGACGAGGTTAGACAGGAATCTCCATGGACTATGATGTTTGCAGATGACATTGTGATCTGCAGTGAGAGTAGGGACGAGGTGGAGGAGAAGTTAGAGAGGTGGAGGTTTGTCCTGGAAAGGAGAGGAATGAAGGTTAGCTGCAGTAAGACAGAGTACATGTGTGTGAATGAGAGGGACCCAAGTGGAAGAGTTAGGTTACAGGGAGAAGAGATCAAGAAGGTGGAGGATTTGAAGTACTTAGGGTCAACAGTCCAGAGCAATGGAGAGTGGGGAAAAGAGGTGAAGAAACGTGTCCAGGCAGGATGGAATGGGTGGAGAAAAGTGTCAGGTGTGATGTGTGATAGAAGAGTTTCAGCTAAAATGAAAGGAAAGGTGTACAAAACTGTGGTGAAACCAGCGATGTTGTTTGGTCTAGAGACAGTGTCACTGAGGAAAAGACAGGAGGCAGAGCTGGAGGTAGCAGAGATGAAGATGCTGAGGTTCTCTCTGGGAGTGACCAGGAAGGATAGGATCAGGAATGAGTACATCAGAGGGACAGCACATGTTAGAGGTTTTGGAGATAAAGTCAGAGAGGCCAGACTGAGATGGTTTGGACATGTCCAGAGGAGAGATAGTGAATATATTGGTAGAAGGATACTGAGTTTTGAACTGCCAGGCAGGAGGCCTAGATGAAGACCAAAGAGGAGGTTTATGGATGTAGTGAAAGAGGACATGAAGGTAGTTGGTGTGAGAGAAGAGGATGCAAAGGACAGGATTAGATGGAGGCGGTTGATTCGCTGTGGCGACCCCTGAAGGGAAAAGCCGAAAGGAGAAGAAGAAGAAGTCATTAAGTTCTGGGTCCTTTTCTTAGAGGTTAATTTAGGTTGCTTTCTGACTTCTCTTTTTGAAGGACTCAATTGTTATTAAACATACTGTAGTAAAATACTTTATTAAATGTACACAGGCTGGTACACAATCATCAATTGAAGTCAATACCAGATGAAGTATTCAAGCTCAATATTAAAAAAATAAATGGAATAAACATAATCGGCTCAGTGACTAAATAATTGTCCATTGGATTGTTGGAGTTGATGCACCCAGCAGGTCGCATCACTGCTAACATCATTTTGAACTTGCTCTCAACAGAATAAAGCAGAATGTCTATCCATTTATGGGAAAGAAATTGCAAATGATTGTGCCGTTCATATTACTCCATCACCAATTACAAGTCTAATTGTATAGTGACAAGAAACACAATCATTTAGTGAATTTCAGAGTAGATTTAACCCTTTGGCACTGTTTGGGCACAGAAGTGACATTTTAGTCAGTGAAAAGGCTAAATACTGTATATGAAATTTTGCCAGTAATTTTCTTTTATCTTTATTTTCTAAATGCCTTCATGCCTGTTATTGGACGTGTATAGAATAGCAGATTTCCACTGTGTACTGTACACACAATACCTAAAATGGTCAAAAATGGTTGAATTGGCTCCCATTATAACACAGATTTTTAATATACTGTAAGCATATGTGTGCGTGTATATATATATATATGTATGTGTGTATGTATGTATATGTGTGTATGTATGTGTATTTATATATATATATATATATATATATATATATATATATATATATAATATTTTAAAAATATAATAAACTTTATATCCATGCATAGGTCTGAATAATGGAAAAGATTTGATGCATTGAAATAAAAAAATATTTCTGTATTTTTTTAATTTTTTTTTACACTTTTATGAAACTGCCCTTTTGTGACCCGATTAGGTAATGTGTGTAGACATGTCAATATGTCCCCTGAGGGTTAAGTGAGATCACCAAGTAGCCATGTCAGCCTGAACCAACATTAAGGTTAGGTTGCTATCAGCTAGAATGAGCTAGTTGTTATTTAACAGACCAACTTTGACATTGACATTTAAATCATTAACACATCACTTTTTAACCTGAAAGTCCCATGAAACTTTGTGCTTCTTACGAGAACTTTCACCAGTCAGTCACTTCTGCCTTTCGTAATGAGACCTTTAACCCGTACTCTGTATTGGTTAACTGTAAGAGAGTTTCTTCAAACTGACATTTATCAGGTGGAGCTTTTTAACTCATCCATAATCTCTGGTTCTATGTTCTAATTCATGTGGAAACATACGTAATATTGGAATCATTGGAAAGGTAAGAATGTCCTCTTCTGTTTTGGGGTGGTGGGCCAATATTATTTCATTTCTTCTTTGCATATCTGATATTCTAATTTAGGCTTTAAATAAATTTTTTTTTAAAAAGTTAGCTTTTCAGGGCCTAAATCACCAGATATATAATTACTATATATAGTTATTATTAGTAGTAGTTACACCATTATAATTATTATCAGTCATTTTAAATACAAATTTAATTGGACATTGTGTTGTTACCATCAGGCCTCATCAATACCTTTTGAATAATACCAATAATCATAGGAATAAGTAAACAATGTAATATTTAAGTATGTACTAAAATAATATTCTGGGTTATCTAAAGGCCCGGTGCCAGACAACTCTATCAGGGTTAAGAAATTCATATTTTTATTTCAGAATTATTAAATATATATATTCATATATACCATCTTTATTACCAACGACAGAAACAGCTAGATTCATTGTGTTAAATTTCTTGGACATGATGTTACTTAATAACGGGCGCGCCCCCCGAGGGTACGCTGCCGGGGGGAGGGGGGGGGGGCTTGGGGGGTCGCCTTTGACCCTGGGGAACATGCTTTTTTTTGCCATACTAAAATAAAGTGTAATTGCACATCCACTACAGTAGGTGGCAATGGCGCTCTTATTGTCAGGTGTGCACAGGGAGTGTATTAGCTCTATGTTGTATAGGGTTTGGTGATATGAAATGCTAAAAACAAACCCTCAAGAGACAACTGCTCCTCAGGTCATGTTGCTGAACAGAATTGGAATTTGTTATTATTTATTGATTGTATTTCATTTTATTTTTCAGTATCAAATGGTTCAATAAGTTTGTTAAAAATGTTTACAGTTTAAGCAAGCTTTTTTTTTTTTTTTTTAATTTCAGGCAAATTGATGCACTTAAAAAAAATAGTGTTAATAAAATTATTCTTTGTTAAAAAGCAAAACTAGACATGTTTTTACATCCCTCTTCAAAGCGGTGATTTATTGTAATTGTCGGGGTTCGTGTGTCCATCCGTAAGTTAATCCACCAAATATCTTCACAACCGTTGCAGATAGAAAGATGACACAAAAAGCACATTACCTTTTTTTGTTAAATTAATTATTTATTTATTCATTTATTTTTTTACTCAGGCAGCAAAGGGGATAAAAATGAGATGATGACCTTGACCTGGAGAAAACTAGGTCAAGGTCAAATTTAAACTTTTGTACATTATTTGCACATATCTCAGGAATCAGATAAGATAGAAAGACAAAACAAAAGGCGTTACATTCAGGGAGGCAAGGGGATGAAAATTAGATCACAACCTTGACCTTGAAAAACTAGGTCAATGTCACATTTTCACGTTTATACCTTTTTAGGTACACATCTCTGAAACCTGATAAGATATAATCCTAGAAAAAAAAGCATCATTTTCAGGAAGCCAGAGGCACAAAAATGTGTAGGTCAGGGTCAAAGGTTGAATTCAGGGGTGTCGCAGGATGTTGCGGTCTCTGACTGCCTCGTTTGTTTTGTTTTCTTTAATGTTAATAAGGATACAATTTTATGCAAAGGTGTACTTATAACAATTTTATAAATAAATGATATTATTTATAGTCGCAGCAGAGACTGGGTGGGCGAATTGTTTTCTTCTTACTGGGGGGTTGTAACAGAAAATAACTGAGAAGCACTGGTTTATGGCAATGTTACTGGTTAATAGTATTCAATGGAAGAACCACCCAAGGGAGAAGGAGGAGGCTCGTCATGACCAACCCCGGCATCAGGGAAATGCAGCAGCAGATAAACAGCAATGCACCAGCAAAAGTGTCGACTGCGTAGTTTTCTGTCTACATCGCCAGATCGGACGTCAGTGAGTTCCTCTGAACTCACTGACGTAAACTCCGAGGGGTCTGGAGTGTACACCGCCTCTTGCCCGTCAGCCAGGATAGGCTCTGACAACACGCCGAGATCCGCAAGGTGGAGGAAGCAGGTAGTCAAGTAGGTAAAGACACGGAGAGTTTTTATTGTTACTGGAGCACCAGTCGTTCACCCTCTGTCGTACTATCAGGACATTCCTGTTACCCAGCCTGTTAACCCTTTACAGCAGGAACAGGTGTCGTTGGAATGAGTGGTGGAGTGGCTGCAATTTGTTTAGGTGTGTCACATACTCTTTATTCTACGTATAGTTAAGATATTCACTCGGTCATATCCCGCGATACCCCTGAATTCAAAATTTCACCCTGACCTACTTGCATTGGTCAAAGATAACAACTAGTGCTCTGACCTGCTTTCATAGATCAAAGCGCTACCTTTGATTTATGATCTTACTGACACTGGCCTTTCCCCTTGTCTTTCTATCTTTTCCCATGGAGATACAGGGAGAACCTCACAGAACCCTCAAGCTGTGAGGCCACGGTGCTACTCACTTTTAATTACGTTTAATAATATAGTTTAAACAAGTTTGACTGGTCAAATTACACAGCCTACATAGCTCCTGGGCTGTAGTTTACCCATGCACGTGTTACCTATGTGTTACCTATGTGTTACCTATGTGTTACCTATGTGTTACCTATGTGCTAGCACTGGCTTTGATCTATGGTCTTACTCACACTGGCCTTCTCCCTCGTCTTTCTATCTTATCCGGTTCCTGAGATAGACAGTCTGGGCTCCATGTGCAGCAGCAACAACATGATGACTAAAAATATGCAAATGTAGACACGGGTCACACATGTGACGTCACAGCAGATTTCGTCACAGGCCAGATGTATCACGACCGGTTACAAAAATCCTCACTTTGGCCAGCGTTTTGAAAAACCTCCATTTTTGTCATGGATGTCGTGTTGTTGAGTGGACGACAGGACTAATGTAGGAACATTCATGTTCTTTTTAGAAACCCCTGACTACGTGTGGATAAGTCCTGATGATTCTGATGGACATTTGGCCCTGAAGATACCTGTAACAGTTGAACAGGAACTGAGAGACATCCTCACAAAGTTTTCAGAATAATAACTGAAAGCTTAGAATAATGAATAATAATGAAAAATTATTATTCATGATTGTAATAATGAATAACAATGTTCCAGTAGATTGAAACATCACTGTGTATCACGGGTATGTTAATGATTATGTAAATGTTAATCGTTATGTTAATAAACTTCAGGTTTTCCCAGCAGGTGAAAGGACTCGACAGGCAGCATGTTCAGACTCCGAGGACCTACGAACAAGTGGAAATACTGGTGGACGCTGGTGTCTGGGTTCGTGGAGACGCTGTTCATCACAGGGATATCCTACGGTTGGGCTTCTCTGGTGTACGTGCTGAAGCTTGATGGGTACTTCTCTGGATACTGTGTGAATGTCACCAGGGAGGAGGACGACACTGTCTTTGCAGGTATTTGAACATGGAGGTACACTAGTTCAGCCTCAGGGCATTGATACACCTGTCTGCTTCTCTTCATGTCACTGCATTAAAACAATGCAGCCAAGCTTAACCCTTAGGGGACCGACTGAAATGTCTACACACATTACCTAACTGGGTCACAAAAGGGCCGTCTCATAGAAGTGTAAAAAAAAAAAAAAAAAAAAGTAACAAATTTTTTTTTTCTTTCAATGCATCAGATCTTTTCCATTACTTCAGACCTATCTATGGATGTAAAGGTTATTTTTTTATTATTATATATATGGGATTTGCCATGAGAACCCTGTTTTTCTGCCAATTGGAAAAACAGAAAATATAGAATATTTCCAAAAGTTCATGCACTATTTAATACTTCTGATAAAGATATTATAACTATTGTATGAATGGAAAAACATATTTTTGCAGGTGTGTGAGCACAGACAATGGGTCTGTGTCTGGGCTGTGGGGTGATTTTTTGGTCATTGTCTTGCTGCAAACAATGAAGATCATTTTTCATTATAACATGCATTATAATGTGTATGTATGTATGTATGTATATTATATGTGTGTGTGTATATATATATATATGTATATAGTAAGACCATACAGTATATACTGTACATATATATTTGAATATAATATGTGGTTATATTTGGAGTCAATTGGACCATTTTTGACCCTACCAGGTATCGTGTATACACAGTCAAAATCTGCTATTCTATTAACTTCCAATGACAGGCATTAATGAATTTAGAAAATAAAGATGATAGAAAATTATTGGAAAATTTTCATATATTTAACCTTTTAACTGACTGACTTATTGGGAGAGAAACACATAAAAACAACAAAAATGTCACTTTTGGGCACAAACAGTTCTCAAGGGTTAAACACGCGTTTTCTTTTCTTACTTCCCTTTCTTTCTTCCAGATTGCAGCCGTCAGGATGAACACTTCACACGGATCATGACTATCGCTCTCTTTACCAACATAATAACACGTTTCCCTGTGGGGCTCGTCTTCGACTGCTGTGGAACCACAGTAACGAGGATCATGGCAATGTGTGCACATCACTATCACGTTCAGATCAATTGTAATTTAATGTTTGGTTTGCCAGCATTCAGGACAAACCCCAGAAGGCAGAAGGGCCAGGTCCTACAGTGGATTTGTCTCATCAGAGGTCTGATGGTAGAGTCTTCCATTTGTACTCTGTGCTCCATACGTACGTACATGAAGTTTAAGGGAAGTCAGACCCGGACTGGAAACACCGGGGGTGTTTTGATGTGTAATGTGAGACATGGGGTTACCATGTCGTGCACCGACACCCTTAAAAACTGGGAGTGCTTCCATCTGAATGCCAATCTGTGCCCCTAGAGATTCCTCAGTGACCTTATTGTCTGCTTCTCCTGAGGGGAGGCAAGCTGGGGGGTTTACCAGTGGTAGGGTAATGTCCTGACCGCAAGAAGGGTTCAGTGTTAGGCCAGAGAGTAGTGGAGGCTAAACCTGAGGAATTAAACTTTATTGTTAAGTGTAACATTGACCTGATCGTCTTGTCCCACCTTGACCTGTGTAGTTATATCAGTTTCACACTCGGTAGGAGAGTACAGTAATATATTAACATACATCTACGTGTTTGTGTAGTTCTTCATAGTTCAGTCAGGACAGGACTTGATCAGGTCAGGTCATGTTTGCACATGAAAATGTATTTTTTTAAAAATCACTGGTACTGCCGGTCCATCAGGTGTGTGTGGCCACAGCCACAGGTACACAAACAGGAAGGCAACGCAGAGACACAGAACCATGGAGGTCATTTTCTATGCCAGTGTCTGATCAAACTACTCTAACAAGAATTCAATTCCCATCAAGACCTCTCGCTGTACTTCTTTTCACTGTCCTCTTAAACCAAGGAATGAATCTCCACCACCCCACTCCCCAAAAAGAAAACACCATATTGCAAGTTTGTTTTTGTGATATACATGTAAATCTTGGTATCGGTGTTACAAAGCTTAAAAAGTTAGAAATGTCCTGAAGTGTACGTTTACATTTATCTTATCCACATTGAAATGTACTGACCTTGTTAAATCTCAACATCTACCTGCAGATGTTTGTTCACTTTTGGAACGCTGTCCATCTCGATGTCCAACACAGGTATACGATACAAACGCAAGACAGACCGTTTCCTTTCTGCTACCCAACACCTCTGTCTCTGCTTTGTCCTTCAAACACAGACACCCCCTTTCTGCTCTACCCGGCGCTGCCATGTCTTATCACTTCTGGATCAATCTTCTACATTACCAACCTTCAGGTTTGTCTCAGTCCAGGGGTGGGCAAACTTTTTGACTGCTGGGCCACACAGAGTTAAAGTTTGACAAGTTGGCGGGCCAGACTGCAAAGCTTGACGGGCCATAAACGGCCCCCGGGCCGTAGTCAGCCCATGCCTGTCTTAGTCACACCTTTACGATCAAACAGAAAGTGTGACAGCTGCTGTGTGGAGGTCTATGATGAGGAGAACACAACAAGGATGAAGTAACGCTTCTTTCACCAGGTGGGGAACCTGTTTGACTCGCGTCGCTCGATCATCATCACCATCTACAGCGGGGCCTACGACTCCTCAGCTGTGGTTCTTCTCTTCATAAAGGTAATGAATGCACCTTGAATTGGACCCCAGTGTTCATCGATCCCTCAAAAACATTCCCCTTTCTGTCCTTCCATTAGTTGCTGCATGAAGACGGAGTGTCTTTCAATGGATCTTTCCTCTTCCTCACATTGTGCAGCATAGGCCTCCTACTGCGTACCCTCTTCCTCATGCCCAGAGGACACATCCCCTACCCACTACCGGAAGACTTCACCTACGGGTAGAACAAAGTGTTCATCCTGATTAAGGTTAGTGTCTGGTTAGCCTACGGCCGTTCAGTTGTCTTCACCACCAAACCTGTGCTCTGATAGGCTGAGCTGCCCCAGCAGAAGGAGACAAAGAGTGAAGGACGAAGGACAGATGGAAGAAATAACCAAATTACAGTTTGACAGGAATCAGAAAGACAAGAAAGTAGAAGCCTCACACCCATCTACAAGCCTGCATGACCCCAAGAAGGAGGAAGGTATGACCATATGTGACCGTCTATTTTCTTTAATGATCAAGTAATTTGAAATGAGCACTGCCGAGGCGCCCTTGAGCAAGGCACCGTCTCCCTCACAAGTTGCTCATTTGGAGCGCTCCACAAAGGGGCTGCCCGCCACTTTACCTCCCGTTGCATGCTTACAGGCCCCCTTGTGTGGGTTTGTGTGCGTTAGATTTTCCTCTTTACCCCTCCCCATCCAGACGCTTGTTTCTGGAGCTGTTTGTTCTCCTGGCTCTTCCTGTGGCACCTGGTGTGGATGGTCACCAGCTTGTTCTGTCACTCCATCTACTTGGCACAAGTCAACCCCATCCTCACCCAGCTGACCGATAATGACCAGAACATGGGTAAGGCATGAAACTGAGTCAGTTCCTCAGAGCCTTTAAGATGAAAATCACTTTTATACAATAAAGGGAGTTAAGGTCATGATGATGGAAACTTGTTTGACTTTGGCCCACTCTGCCCCCCCCCCCACTCTACACACACACACCTCCAGTTAGTCACTACACCAACGTGTTCGCCTTCATCCAGATGTGCGGGGTGTTCTTTGCACCTCTCATTGGCCTCATCATGGACAGGCACAAGCACAAACGTCCGGCTCCAGGTGAGTTATGTTTAAACTATTCAAAGCTCTCTTTTAATTGGCTGTTCAAGTCTAATTTTTCTAATGATCGCCAATCACCTGTTCTTTCTAACAGGCCCAATCCTGATTCCTTCAAATTCACTTTGACTTCAAACTTCTTTCATTTTTAGGGTCTAATCTGAGTGCATGGATAAAATGATAACCAAATCTATATATAGGAAACATACATTTGAATCAGGACTGATCAATGATGGCTTTCATCCCTGGCAATGATATCTATCGAATCAGAGAGACTTTTAACTTCTTCTTCTTCTTCTCCTTTGGGCTTTTCCCTAGAGGGGTCTCCACAGCCAATCAGTGTCCTCCATCTAACCCTCCTCTTCTCTCACACCAACTACCTTCATGTCCTCTTTCACTACATCCATAAACCTCCTCTTTGGTCCTCTCTAGGCCTAGTAAAACAGGAAGCAGAAGCTTGAGCTATCTGGCCCCTTTACTCTGGAACGATCTCCCAGCCTCGGTCCGGGGGTGGGGGGGGGGCACCCTTAGTTTATTCAAGAGTAGATTGCCAACCCTCCTCTTTGATAGAGCCTGCAATTAGAAACAAAACAGATC
This sequence comes from Antennarius maculatus, assembly GCA_013358685.1. Classification (NCBI taxonomy): domain Eukaryota; kingdom Metazoa; phylum Chordata; class Actinopteri; order Lophiiformes; family Antennariidae; genus Antennarius; species Antennarius maculatus. The sequence goes on from CM023612.1 coordinate 25,373,416, forward strand.
CTACTAGATCAGCGGTTCTTAACCTGGGTTCGATTGAACCCCTGGGGCTCAGTGAGTCAGTCTTAGGGGTTCAGCAGAGACGGGGGTCAAGACAAAACACCCGACACATCGTGTCATACTCATACACGAATCACTGTGTACGTTTGACACGTCGAGTCAGTTGGTGAGGACACTCGACAGAGTCTGGCTCCGCCCTCCAGAGTCTGGCTCCGCCCTCCAGAGTCTGGCTCCGCCCTCCAGAGTCTGGCTCCGCCCTCCAGAGTGTGTCCTGCGTGGAGTTTCTTCCTCAATAACAGAGTTTTTCCCTGTCGCTGCCTCTTGTGCTCTGGAGGACTCTGTTGGGTTTGTCTGTAAAACAACTTTGAAATTTCTCCTGATGAGATTAAAACCTCTACAAGTAAAAGTTGATTGACTGTACAACCAGCACCGCTCACACCAGACCACACGCAGACAATCAGTTGCACAATCTGCATGACCATTGTAGTTTGTAAATTGTACATCCCAAAATATATCTGTATATCTGCGTGTATGTGTGTATGCATTTATGTACGTATGTATGTACTACTCTATCCTACTGCCATGTATTCTTTGATTCTGTCTGGACACTACTGCCGCAATCATGAAAATTTCCCCCCTGGGACTTTTAAAGGATTATCTGATCTTGATTGATTGATAGTTCCGTCATAGACGTCCCTTCATCATCTTGTCGCCTCTATTCCACAGGACAGTCCAAGAGGGAAGCCGACCTGCGTTCATCGTCTCCTGCCCTCCTCCTGACCTCCCTGCAGTGTTTCCTGTTCTGTGTGTGTTTCACCACTCCTGTCCTCCCTCTGCAGTACCTCACGTTTGTCCTGCAGGTGGCCAACAGCACGTTCCTTTACGGAGTCCACAACACCTTCATCTACATTGCGTATGTTCACATTTCCACCACACTGTAAACACAGGAAATTCAGTAAAATCAGTACATACTGATCTTTTTTATTCTTTCTCCTAGCTTCCCAGCTTCTCATTTTGGAAAACTATCAGGTGTCATAATGTCATTATCAGGTTTGGTGCTGCTTCTCCAGTTTCCGATCCAGTACCTCATCCAGAACCATCTCCATGGTGATCCACTCTATGTAGGTGATCAGTGGTTTGTGGTGAGCCTTGCTTGACCCTGAGGCGGGGGTTGAACATGTTTAAAAAGCCGTACGTCTCTTTAATCCTCCTTCTTGTCCAATCGTCTCCTGTTGTTTTCACAGGTAAACGTCGGCGTCACTTTGGTGTCTCTGCTCACGTTTTCTCACCCACTCCACGTCAGCCTTTACTGCATGAAGCTGGCTCAACGAAGGACGACTGGAAGACTAGAAGTCAATGCGTGAGGGGTCAAAATGTTGCCATCAAGTACTGAGACTGATAAGTTGAACATGTAATATTGTCAAGTTTTTTCAGGCTAATAGGTGAACATTTCCAAAATAAAAGTGTTCAAATAAACAGGAATGTGAAAAAGCATCAGAAGATAATGTCACAAAGGTTTATATTGTTACTTATAAAATGATAAAGAGTGTAATAATATAACGTTCATTTATTTCAATCTATTCCTGACAGGGACTGATTTCACTTCAGATTGATACTCACACACAGTAGAGGACGTTTGTGAATCTGTCACATCAGTTCACCTCATAGTCAAATTGTTATCACTGGATTTTCCTGATAACGGACCAGGGAATGGTTCAGGATTACTAATCAATCAATCAATCAAACTTTATTTATAAAGTGCCTTTCATACAAAATGAGCAACATAAAGTGCTTTACAAAAAAACAACACAACAATAGACACAAGATATATCCAGTGTTCTTGTTTGCATGCATCCTTGCGTCTTTGACGTACATTTTTTGACAGGGATGCACAATCGTCAAACAGCGTCAAACGACTGGAGTGGAGGCGGTGACCAATGCGACACGAGCAGTTTACAGCTCTATCTGGTCAAATGCACCGCGTACGCGCAACAAAACAAGATCAAGTTCACCAAGTAACCTTAAACAGACCGAAATAGAGACAAGCTGAAGAAAACCTAAGGAAATCAACATGAGCTACAGCGAAGCCACGAACAGAGAGATCAATGTCTGTGGGGCAGCGACACTCTGGCTGCAGTCTCTGTAGGGAGGGGCGGGCGCTGCATATGACTGGCCAATCACGGAGAGTGATGACAGTCAGTTCTGAGGATTTTGCAAACACGAGTTTTGACAAGTTCTACACGTTTCTTACTCGTACTTGTCATAAATGAGTCTGAAACGAGTACTCTGCTCAACCCTAATTAGAACTAAATACTTACACAGCCAGCAAAATAGTGAATAGCATGTATATAATATTTAAATCTCTTCAGAACAAAGATTGAACGGTAGATGGAGAGCTTTGCCTCTTGGCTTACCTCTCTTTTGTAACAACAGTGCAGTAAAGCGACTGCAATACCGCTCCTGCTGCCCCAATTCTCCGTCCAATCTCACGCTCCATTGTTCCCTCACTCGTGAACAGGACCCCAAGATACTTAAACTCCTTCACTTGTGGAAGGACCTCTCGGAGGAGACCTCGGGGCAGACCCAGGACCAGGTGGAGGGATTATATCTCAACACTGGTCTGGGAACGCATTGGGATCCCCCAGTCAGAGCTGGTGGACGTGGCCGATGAAAGGGAAGTTTGGGGCTCCCTGTTGAAGCTGCTGCCCCCGTGACCCGACTACGGATAAGCGGAAGACGATGGATGAATGGAACGTCAATCATCGTCTCAATATTCATCTGTCTACCCTGACCATCAAACGAATGCGCGGCAGATTCGGTGAGAAGACATCCGCTTCACTACATAAAGCAAACAGGTGGCGGTGGTGGATGGGCTGGCGGGAGAAGAGGAAGATAGTGGTTTGGACCGTCCTTACAGTCGTTTCCTATATTTATATAATCAGACATAAATACTGAAGAGTAACAATTCCCGGGCGTTCTGAACTTCTATACTACTCCCGTTAAAGTGGATCCAGTGTGATTGCATGGATGCCACAATATACAAAATAATATGAACGACAAATTAGTTAACTAACAGAATGCATTACCACTACTGGGTGGCCCTGTGTAAATTATGCAGGCAGATTGAAGCCAGACTGATGATGACCTCTGCTCTTTGATCCGTGGTCTTTGTTCCAGACGTACTCAGTTACTAACTAATTTACAGAGGACAACAGCCATTATAATGACAGCTGTATTATTTTCCTAAACCTAAACATAAACCTGTCGTAACTATCATCACATTGGGGGCGGCAGTGGCTCAGTGGTGAAGCGGGCGGTAGAGCGGGTCGTCCTATGATTCAAGATCGGCAGTTCGATTCCCGCTCCCGCCCAAAAAGTACCCGGAGGTGAGCTGACAGTGGGAGGTGTCAGCTCACCTCTAGAGCACTGCCGAGGCACCCTTGAGCAAGGTGCCGTCCCCTTTACAAATTGCTCATTAGAGGCGCACCAAGAAGGAGCTGCCTGCCACTCTACCCCCCCTGCATGCTTACAGGCCCCCCTGTGTGTGGTTGTGTGTATTACAGGGGCCTGTACACACTAATATGCATGCATGTGATTGAGGCTAACAAAAACTAGAGTGTGTGTTCTTAATTTCCCTTCAGGGATTATAACAGTGTATAAGATTAAATTAAATTAAATTAAAAAATCACTTTGATGTCTTGTTTCTTTTTAGCTTTAATGTCTTTCACGTGATCTCCTCTTTGATCTCTGAACTCCTCACTATATAAACCCACTGACAGTTTAAACAAGCAGCTGTTGGTGTTGTGTGACGCAGTCATCTGTACTGGGGGTGTTGGTTTCATTGTTCACAGGAACATCATGGTTAACTGCGGTCCATACTTTGAGTGGGTAACTTACTGAGTTCTAGTTCATCTTCTCACACACCCTGAGCACACTCACCACCTGGTGGTGATCAGCTGACAGCTCAGCTCCTCTCTCAAGAACATCAGATCAGCTGACACAACTACCAGGTGACTCATTGACCTGTGACCTGTGAGTTCTAGAGACCCTGATGCTCAAACACGGTCTTAGTTATGGACAAACTGTGGCCAGCACAGAAGTCCAACAACTGAACATTGGGTTCCAATTAGGCTGTTCCTCCCAATCAAAGCCTTCCAGGTTATGATGTCATTGCCTACATGACACCACATGAGTTAGCATTGTTTCTTTGTTTTCAGTTTGGTCATGTGATGTGGTATTACAGCTACCTAATGACTTTTCTTTTCTCACAGGGCCCTTTTCCTCCGATACGCAGGTGACAGAACACATTTCACCATCTCAGACGTGTCTACAGAGGTGATGGAGGTCATCATTGACTTTGCATACTCAGGTTCTGTCTCTGTGACAAAGGACAACATTCAAGATCTGCTCATAGCAGCTGACTATTTGCTTATGGATGACATTGTAGAGTCATGCAACAGCTTCCTGGAAGAGACTCTCACTCCAGAGAACTGCATTGGTGTCCGTCGGTTCACCATCTCAGGTCCTCAGGTGCAGCACAAGACTCACTTCCTGTTAATGAACAGGTTTGAGGAGGTTGTTCCCAGCCAGGAGTTCCTGGAGCTCAGTTTGCAGGAACTCTCTGACATCCTTGATAGTGATGAGCTCAATGTGGACGAGGAGAAAACCGTGTACGAGGCCGCCGTTAGGTGGATCAACCATGAACCTGAGCAAAGAACCTCCCATTTACCTGCACTCTTGTCAAAGGTAAGACCACGTTCTGTCATGATGTTTCATTTAAATATTTAGGCTCAGCAATTAAATTTTAAGGTTACCTGGGTGCTTTTACACCTGCAGTTAAATTAAACAGGATAAAATAACAAAAATATTTTTTGTCATTTAGTTTTGTGATGAGCTCTGTTATTACTAAAACATTAATAAAGTTAAAAGTCATATCAGACTGAAACTGGTTTTTATTGTTGGTGTCTGTAACAAAACTACGGAATACAGTACACCCTTGTTCTTTGTGGTTAATGCACTCCAGAAACCACACCCGACAAAGGACTCTGCCATCGAGATCGCAATCCATCTTATTATTTGCTTAATTTAAACGTTTCTGAATCCCTCCCAAATACTGATATTAAACCACCTTCTATCTGTGTTACCTTTAAAACACTCTGATAGACTGTTTAAAACACTTTTGTGTCTCACGGAAGTCAGAGACTGACGGAACAAGCGCACATCTGGATGCTGTCAGCCAATAGAATGCGTGTACGGTATCACGTGACTGCTGACCAAAAATCCGCAATGAGGTGGAGTCACAATCGCTGATGCGCGATGGCGCACTGTATCACAACTTCATGTGTTCCATTTAAATAGTGTTGTTTCCTCCGTAGGCCCGTCTGGCCCTGAGCAGTACAGACGACATTAAGACTCTGATGTCTGATCCATATTTGACCAACAACACTCAGTGTCTGCAGATTCTAGATGACGTCTTGCGCCTCAAACGTCAGCTGTCCAATTCCACACCGCCCAGGAGATTTCTCTCTGACCTCGCTGCTCGTCCTCGTTTACCTAACGCCATCATTTTTGCTATTGGGGGCTGGAGCACCAATGGTGTAACTAACATCACTGAGGTTTACGATGGCCATGCTGATCGCTGGTTGGACATTACAGACCATCAGGAAAAGCCTCGTTACTTTCATGACACTGTCTTCCATGATGGGTTCATCTACTGCGTTGGTGGCTTTGACGGGAGGAAGCGTTACAACAGCGTGTGCAAACTTGATGTGAACAGACGTGTTTGGCTTGAAGCAGCACCCATGAACCAGCGCCGCTGCTTTGTAAGTGTTGCTGTTTTGGATGGATATATTTATGTGTTAGGAGGTCATGATGGAAGACAATTACTGAACACTGCAGAGCGCTGCAGACCTGAGACGAACCAATGGAGTCTAATTCAACCCATGAATGATGTCAGAAAAGGTGCTGGTTGTGCAGCGTTCAATAAGAAGGTGAGTGAAGGTCCAGAGCAGTGGGAAATAGCTCTGGAGTTGTTCTAACGCTGACAGGAAACATAGTTAGCTGTTATCAGTGGACTAGACTATATGATGAGGTTATTACATTTCAAAGCGGTGATGTAATGTCAGTGTTATATTTGGTGTTCGTCCGTCCGTCCACCAAATATCTTCACAACTGTTGCAGATAGAAAGATGAAACAAAAAGCACATGACTCAGGCAGCAAAGGGGATAAAATGAGATGATGACCTTGACCTTCAAGGTCAAGGTTCAACTTTTGTAAGTCAGGAACCAGATAAGATGGAAAGACGAGGGAGAAGGCCAGTGTGAGTAAGACCACAGATCAAAGCTAGTGCTTTGATCTATGAAAGCAGGTCAGCGCACTAGCTTTGATCTTTGACTTATGCAAGTAGTTCAGGGTAAAATTTTCAATTCAGGGGAAAGCAGACTTCAGGATTGTGTTTGCCTTGTGGGATGTTGCAGTCTGTGACTGCCTTTGTTCTAGTTCAATATTTGTACAAATAAGAAATATAAATAAAAAAAAGAGAATAGAAAATGAGAGAAAAATGATCTTTTGTGGGGCTTCTGCCAAGAACAGTGATATTTGTTGACTTTCTTTTTTCCTCCTTGTCTGTCCAGATTTACGTTTGTGGTGGTTTTAATGGGTTTGAGGACGTTCAATGTTGTGAATATTATAGTCCAGAGACCAACCAGTGGACACGCTTCACCAACATGAAAACCAGATGCTGGGGATTAGCCGTCATCTTGTACGATAACCGTATCTTTGCGGTGAGTAGATGAAGAACTAACCTAGACTGAGGCCAGCACCTGATTCTATCTAGTAGAGCTGACAGAATGACAATGTCCTCTGGTTGGTGTCCAGTTGATGTCACACATGCTGTGTTCACAATCTGAAGGTTTAACACGCTGCACAATGTGTTAAATTTGATTTGAACCCAAACACTCACATTACTATTTTATTTTGTTCTCACAGCTCGGTGGCAGCAATGGCTACGATTTCAGAAGTGTTGAGGCCTACGACCCAGAGACCGATCAGTGGAATGAAATACCCCCCATGTTGAACACCCGCAGTTACTTTGGTACTGCAGTGATTAACAACAAGCTATTTGTCATGGGGGACTCCTACTGCTTTGACACCATCAATTCTGTTCACTACTATGATGCTAGAACCAACACCTGGACTAGAGCCTGTCCAATGGGGACTCATCGCTGGAGGCTCAGCTGCTGTACCGTCTCCAATCACCCCAGCGTGAAACAACACGCCACAAGTCGGGACAACTTGCCATGATTAGAGGAAGTGTAAAACTTGGATGTGGATGGGTGGATAGGTGATGCATGGATGATGGATTGGTGGATGGATGGAATCAATGTTGAGCCTAACTGTAATTGTGGTAGAATGTTTTTTTAATGTTCTTTGGTATAAAGGGTAATGGGATCTAAGACCTAAGTCTTGCGTAATGTTTCATACCAATCCTTACAATTGAGGTGCACATGTTGGACAGTTTCTGTGCATTCATTCTTTATGAATTAAATACTGTGTGTGGTACTCTTGCCATATGGAGTAAAATTAAGAGCCGAAGCGGCAACCCTAACCCTAACCTCTTCACCACATTTGAACTGGGTGTGGCTGACCTATTTGCGTAGGTCAAAGATCAAAGCTAGTGCTCTGACCTACTGTCATTGATCAAAGCACTAGTTTGGTCAATGGTCTTACTCACACTGGCCTTCTCCCTCGTCTTTCTATCTTATCCAGTTCCTGAGTGTACAAAAGTTTAAATTTGACCTTGACCTGGTTTTCTCAAGATGAAGGTCATCATCTCATCTTCATCCCCTTTGCTGCCTGAGTCATGTGCTTTTGGTTTCATCTTTCTATCTGAAGGGTTGTGAAGATATTTGGTGGACAAACAAACAGGCGAACACACAAACTGACATTAAAACACATCACCGCTGTGAAGCAGGATGACGTCTAAACCTGGTGCGCAGAGGAAATCAGTTTTTACCTGATGGTCATGAATTCAGTAAAACACAATTATTCTAAACCTCACGTCCGGTAGCATCGCGCGTCACGCGTGTGGATCCCATCCGGCTTCTCTCTCAGCCAGACGAGCCAATAGATGGTGGTTTCTCCATTTCTTCAGTGAGGCATTCATCCACCATAGGAAGCAAGTTAGTCATTGGAAAAGTGTGGATTGGTCTGTTTCACAGAAGTGTTTTTATTTCCACTTAGTACTGGATAGTTCTGTCCAAGACATGTAGTTCACAGCGCGACAGTTTGAGAACAACTGACAAGAGGGTCGACAATCAAACGAGTGAGGTTAAAAAAGATAGAAAAGAAATCAACCGCTCCACAAAAAAAAGTGCAAAAACAAGTCAACAGTCACGCCAAACAGCATCAGTCAAATATTTCTTGTGTTAATTGTGTGAACTTCTGTTCACCAGCGAGAAAACAATCAGTAGCAGCAAAACAATGATGGACCATTAACACGCTATAAAGCCACCATGACATCACCGATCACTGGATTAACCATCAATATGGCATCAAATGGATATCAGTACATCAACAGAAATGGAACACACCCAATGGTGTGGGGGTGTGTGGGGGGTGTGTGGGGGTAACAGATCAGCGGAGGAAGTCGTTCATGTTGAACCCGATTCCCGCAGAATGAAGCCTCTCTGTCCCCAAATACAGATACCAGGTCCCCCAGAGCCGCAATAGTGACACCTACAGTCAGCTGCAGGTACTGCGTGTGTGTGTGTGTGTGTGTGTGTGTGTGTGTGTGTGTGTGTGTGTGTGTGTGTGTGTGTGTGTGTGTGTGTCAGTTAGCCTGCTAGAAGAACAACACACCTGTCCGCTCCTGGTCTCTCCTCCATCCTCTATCTTCGTCTCCTCCCTCCTTGTCTCCTCCATCCTTGTCTCCTCCATCCTTGTGTCCTCCCTTCCTCGTCTCCTCCCTCCTCGTCTCCTCCCTTCCTCTCTCCTCCCTCCTCGTCTCTTCCCTTCCTGTCCTCCCTCCTCGTCTCCTCCCTTCCTCTCTCCTCCATCCTCGTCTCCTCCCTCCTCGTCTCCTCCCTTCCTCTCTCCTCCCTCCTCGTCTCCTCCCTTCCTCTCTCCTCCATCCTCGTCTCCTCTCTCCTCCCTCCTCCCTTCCTCTCTCCTCCCTCCTCGTCTCCTCCTCCCTTCCTCTCTCCTCCATCCTCGTCTCCTCCCTCCTCGTCTCCTCTCTCCTCCCTCCTCGTCTCCTCCCTTCCTGTCCTCCCTCCTCGTCTCCTCCCTTCCTCTCTCCTCCCTCCACGTCTCCTCCCTTCCTCTCTCCTCCCTCCTCGTCTCCTCCCTTCCTCTCCTCCCTCCTCGTCTCCTCCCTCCTCGTCTCCTCCCTTCCTCTCTCCTCCATCCTCGTCTCCTCCCTCCTCGTCTCCTCCCTTCCTCTCCTCCCTCCTCCCTCCTCGTCTCCTCCCTTCCTCTCCTCTCTCCTCCCTCCTCGTCTCCTCCCTTCCTCTCTCCTCCATCCTCATCTCCTCCCTCCTCGTCTCCTCCCTTCCTGTCCTCCCTCCTCGTCTCCTCCCTTCCTCTCCTCCCTCCTCGTCTCCTCCCTTCCTCTCCTCCCTCCTCGTCTTCTCCCTTCCTCTCTCTTCCATCCTCGTCTCCTCCCTCCTTGTCTCCTCCCTTCCTCTCCTCCCTCCTCGTCTCCTCCCTCCTCGTCTCCTCCCTTCCTCTCTCTTCCATCCTCGTCTCCTCCCTCCTCGTCTCCTCCCTTCCTCTCTCCTCCATCCTCGTCTCCTCCCTCCTCGTCTCCTCCCTTCCTCTCTCTTCCATCCTCATCTCCTCCCTCCTCGTCTCCTCCCTTCCTCTCCTCCCTCCTCGTCTCCTCCCTTCCTCTCCTCCATCCTCGTCTCCTCCCTCCTCGTCTCCTACCTTCCTCTCTCCTCCCTCCTCATCTCCTCCCTCATCGTCTCCTCCCTCCCACCCACCGACCCCCCCTCTATGGACAAACACAAAGGGCTCGGGGGGGCTGTCCATCAGGGGGAGTGGCCAACAGCGTCCTGTCCCCCCCCCCAGGGCAGTGAGACACACGGATGGATGAGTTTCCTTTCACCTCCGGCTTGCTCACCTGGAGGGGGGGGGGGGTGACACACAGGTTAGTGCAGGATGTTGCCTCTGAAGGGGTCACACAGCGCTCAGCGAGGGGGGGTACCTCATAGCTAAACACCGTAGCAGGCGGCCAGTCGCTCCTTCAACAGGGGGGGGAACTGCTCCGAGAACTGCTGCCAGTTCTCCTCCCCAACCTGCTCCTTGAAGCCGTGGAGGATCTGAGCAAATAGGGGGACACACCTGTGATGTCAGCATGGCCCCTCCCCTGACAGACCTGAGCAGGTGGCGTCACGCGGCCACGCCCCCACCTTGTAGAACATGTCTCTCAGGTCGTCTTTGGGGGTCACCCAGGAGGCCACGGCATCGCAGAAGAAGATGTAGTCCTGCACAAACACCAGGGGGAGGGGGTCTGAAAGGGTGTCTGCACAGCCCATCGCACACGCCGTGATGTCATCACGAAGCCTCACCTGCACCACGCCCCCAGGGTTCACGCCAATCATCATGCAGATGCCACGGAAGGCGGAGTCTTTCTCCTCGTTGTCCCTGATGTTCCGCAGAGACGTACACCTGCAGCGCGGCGACAGTTAGTTCACGTCAGCTTCAAAAGAGAACACTTTTAAAAGATTTATAACATTTTTTTAGAAGATTTTCTTTTTATATGATTTTTTAAAAAAATTTAAAAATTTTATGATTTTTTTAATTTTACAAGATTTTTGATGAATTTTTGTAAGATTTCTTTTAAAAAAATTATATTTCTAAAAATTTTTGAAAACATTAAAAAAATTGTAAGGTTTTTTACATTTTTTAGTGATTTTTTTAAAAATTTAAAAGATTTTTCATAAATTTTTACAAGGTTTTTAAATTTTTTAAATAATATTTCTAAAAAATTCTGAAAAGATTTTTTTTTAATTTTGTAAAAGTGGTTTCCATGGAAACCGCATCAACGTAAAGGATCCGAGGGCGCGACGACATCAGAACAACTTCTGGTTCTACAGTTTTCCAGATCGCTACTGACCTACAGTAGAGCATGCTAGTCAGGATGCATGCTGGGAAGGTGAGCCACCGTCTGACTCACGTTTCCATGGAAACGACAAGAAACACAGTGAGCGTTCGGCGTCAACGGAACAGCCGTTCACCGTTGTTCATTTACAATCACCACCAGCTTTCCTGTGGTCTGCTGACGCGGACCGGCACCAAACACGCGTGTGCCGTCTGGAGGGAAGACTGCACGGATGCTTTCTGGGAGTTGCGTGAACTGAAGCATCGTCACGCGTGTGGAGCGACGCCCGTCCCTCACCAAGGTCGGATGAACTGAGGCAGCAGGGCGGCGACCTCCTGGGGACACACGTATCCCAGCCGGCCGATGGTGATGGCTGCAGGAGGACAGAGTCAGGACTGTAGCACCAGGATGCTAACCGCTAAACGCGTCACGTTTAGCCGCGTGACCGTCGTCGTACCCGTGTTTTCCAGCAGGGTCTTGGGGGTGTTGGGCCGGTTGATGATCTCCACCAGCTGGCTCAGCACCATGGCGATGTACGGCTGCATCTCCACGCCTGGTGAGGACACGCTACCGGTGAGACACGCTACCGGTGAGACACGCTACCGGTGAGACACGCTACCGGTGAGACACACACGTGTTCACACGCGCGGCGAGCCGATCTCCTGACACTCACCCATCTGCATGCAGATCTCTCCGATGGCCCAGGTGGCGTTGTTGCACACGGAGATGAACTCGGGGTTCAGGTTGGTCCCCAGGATCGGCATGAACTCGGCTGCGGACACGTCAGCGTCAGACACGCGTGGACACGCAGCGAGCGTGTGGGGGGGGGGATTACCTACCAATGCAGGGCTTGACGTGGGGGAAGCAGGCCTTGGTCAGGTCGCCCAGCAGGGCGAAGGAGCTCTGTCTGACTTCAGGCATGGTGTCCTGGGACAGGGGAGAGGGTCGTGATCAGGAGGGGGCTGCACCTGAAGGTCACGTGACCGGCCTGCTCTCACCTGCATGCACTGGAAGAGCAGAGTCATGATGTTACTGCGGGCCACCAGCACGTCCACGTGGCCCCCCAGCCCCTCGGCCAGCCCGCTCAGCAGATCCAGAGCCACGATCATGAAGTCCTTGTCGGGGGCCTCGTACTGGTCTGGCTGCTGGCTGAACATCTGGGACAGAAGCACCAGGAGATGAAGCAGAGGAGACCCCGGTGGGGGGGCGTGAAGCCCTCATCATGTGGGCTCACCATGGCCTGGGCCAGCGTCTTCTGGACCAGGGTGACGCATCGCTGATAGACGGGCTCACAATACGGCAGGAAGCCGCTCTGCAGCGCCGTGGCAACAGACGACAGACACTCCAGCAGCGGGAAGAGATCTTTGTCTTCGTCCTTCAGCTCGTTCCACTTGGAGATCAGTGGGGGCATCAGCTTCTGGATGAACTCCTGAAACACAGAGACACGGGGGCTCGCTGAGACACGGGGGGTCGCTGAGACACGGGGGGTCACAGAGACACGGGGGTCGCTGAGACACGGGGGCTCGCTGAGACACGGGGGGTCACAGAAACACGGGGGTCGCTGAGACACGGGGGGTCACAGAGACACGGGGGGTCACAGAGACACGGGGGCTCGCTGAGACACGGGGGGTCACAGAAACACGGGGGTCGCTGAGACACGGGGGCTCGCTGAGACACGGGGGGTCGCAGAGACACGGGGGGTCACAGAGACACGGGGGGTCACAGAGACACGGGGGCTCGCTGAGACACGGGGGGTCACAGAGACACGGGGGGTCGCTGAGACACGGGGGCTCGCTGAGACACGGGGGCTCGCTGAGACACGGGGGGTCGCTGAGACACGGGGGCTCGCTGAGACACGGGGGCTCGCTGAGACACGGGGGGTCGCTGAGACACGGGGGGTCACAGAGACACGGGGGGTCACAGAGACACGGGGGCTCGCTGAGACACGGGGGGTCACAGAGACACGGGGGCTCGCTGAGACACGGGGGTTCGCTGAGACACGGGGGTCGATGAGACACGGGGGGTCACAGAGACACGGGGGCTCGCTGAGACACGGGGGGTCACAGAGACACGGGGGTTCGCTGAGACACGGGGGGTCACAGAGACACGGGGGGTCACAGAGACACGGGGGCTCGCTGAGACACGGGGGGTCACAGAGACACGGGGGTTCGCTGAGACACGGGGGCTCGCTGAGACACGGGGGGTCGCTGAGACACGGGGGGTCACAGAGACACGGGGGTTCGCTGAGACACGGGGGCTCGCTGAGACACGGGGGGTCGCTGAGACACGGGGGGTCACAGAGACACAGGGGTTCGCTGAGACACGGGGGGTCGCTGAGACACGGGGGGTCACAGAGACACGGGGGTTCGCTGAGACACGGGGGGTCGCTGAGACACGGGGGTTCGCTGAGACAAGTGCGTAACGCACGTCTAGTGCGTATGTAATGCGTGTCTAATCTATGTAGAACTTGTGTGTAACGCATTTTAATGTTTGTATTAGCATGTGTAACACGTGCGTAACGCATGTTTGTATTGTGTGTGTAGCTTGTGTGTGTAACGCACTTGTGCAACGCATGCGTAACGCGCGTCTCATGCATGTGTAATGCGTGTCTAATGCATGTGTAACAGGTGTGTGTGTAACGCGTGTGTAATGCGTGTGTAACACGTGTGTAATGAGTGTGTAACGTGTAACGTATGTGTAACACATGTGTAACGTGTGTGTAACGCGCATCTAATGCATGTGTAATGCGTGTGTAATGAGTATGTAACGTGTGTAACGCATGTGTAACATGTGTGTAACGCGTATCTAATGCATGTGTAACACGTGTGTAATGAGTGTGTAACGTGTAACATATGTGTAACACATGTGTAACGTGTGTGTAACGCGCATCTAATGCATGTGTAATGCGTGTGTAATGAGTATGTAACGTGTGTAACGCATGTGTAACATGTGTGTAACGCGTATCTAATGCATGTGTAACACGTGTGTAATGAGTGTGTAACGTGTAACATATGTGTAACACATGTGTAACGTGTGTGTAACGCGCATCTAATGCATGTGTAATGCGTGTGTAATGAGTGTGTAACACGTGTGTAATGAGTGTGTAACGTGTAACGTATGTGTAACACATGTGTAACATGTGTGTAACGAGCATCTAATGCATGTGTAATGCATGTGTAATGAGTGTGCAACATGTGAAACGCATGTGTAATAGGTGTGGGATGAGTGTGTAATGTGTCACGTGTGTGTAACCCATGTGCAACATGTGTGTAATTCGTGTGTAACATGTGTAACCAATGTGTAACGCATGTGTAAGTCATGTGTAACACGTGTGTATCGAGTGTGTAACATGTGTAACTCATGTGTAATATGTGTGTAATGAGTGTGTAACTTGTAACGTATGTGTAACACATGTGTAACATGTGTGTAACGCTCATCTAACGCATGTGTAACACATGTGTAATGAGTATGTAACGTGTGTAACGCATGTGTAACATGTGTGTAACGCGTATCTAATGCATGTGTAACACGTGTGTAATGAGTGTGTAACATGTAACGCATGTGTAACACGTGTGGGATGAGTGTGTAACTTGTAACATATGTGTAACACATGTGTAACATGTGTGTAACGCTCATCTAACGCATGTGTAACACATGTGTAATGAGTATGTAACGTGTGTAACGCATGTGTAACATGTGTGTAACGCGTATCTAATGCATGTGTAACACGTGTGTAATGAGTGTGTAACGTGTAACGTATGTGTAACACATGTGTAACATGTGTGTAACGCGTATCTAATGCATGTGTAACACGTGTGTAATGAGTGTGTAACGTGTGTAACGTATGTGTAACACGTGTGTAATGAGTGTGTAACATGTAACGTATGTGTAACACATGTGTAACATGTTTGTAACGCGTATCAACTGCATGTGTAATGCGTGTGTAATGAGTGTGCAACATGTGATGAGTGTGTAGCTAGGTAGATGACAGACAGACACTGTAACGTGCGTTACACGTGTGTAATACGCGTGTAACACACGTTACACGTGTGTGCTCACGGGCTGGTTGAGGTGGTGTCCCACGGAGTCGGCCAGCGTCCCGATGGCGTCGTAGAGGATCAGCAGGTTCTTGTGTTGGTACTTCCCGAAGGCGAACACCAGCGTGTCCAGGATGAAGCTCAGGTAGGGCACCAGCTCCGTGCACGCCTCCTCCTCCAGGGTGGCGAAGGCGCTGCGTGAGGGAGGGGCCGCGTTAGGGAGGCGCACCAGCCCAAACACAGGAGGGCGGGGGGGCGGCCCTACCTGCAGGCGGCTTCCTGGACCCTCTTGTTGCCATCCAGGATGCGTTTGAGCAGCTCGGTCATGAGCGGCTTGAGGTGGGCGTCGGGGGGCTGGCCCACCACCCAGTGGGCGTAGCGGCTGAGCGTCCAGCAGGCGATGGAGCGCACCAGAGCCTTCTTGTCACACAGACACTGGATGAGGTGGGGGACCAGCTCGGGCAGGTAGGGCACCATGCCCTGCATGCAGCCTGGAAAGAAAAGACGTGTCAGGAGAGGTCAAAGGTCACCGAGACGGCGGCCGAGTGGGCGTGGCTCACCCTCAGCGATGGCCCCCAGCACGAGGATGCCAGACTCCTTGATGACCCAGTCGGGGTGGAAGAGCAGGCCTTTGAGCAGGGGGAGGAGGTGGGGGAGCAACTCCTCACGAAACACGTTGGCGAGAACGTCCAGCGCCGCCGCGGAACACTTCCCTGGAGGGGGGGGCACCGGCAACTGAAAACTGTCCTACAGTTTTACCTCACCCACAACGCTCGAATGTGCGAGGGTACACTGTAGTCCAAAGGCCCCGCCCACCTGCCCTTTACTCACGTAGGTTCCAGTCTGACAGCGCGTCGTCGTCGTCTTCCTCCTCCTCATCGATGTCCTCGCCCTCCTCGCCGTCGCCCCCCTCGTGCTGCAGCGTGACGGTGCGCGACTTGTGGAAGCGGGGCTTGATGTCCTGCTCGCTGTCCGGTACCGCTTCATCCTCTTCCACGTCGCCCTGGAGGGGGACGCAGGACAGACGCGGGTCAGCACCGAGACACGGGGAGAGGGGCGGGGCATCTGGATCGTCCGGGCAGGTGGGGGGGACTCACCTTCAGGAGAATGATGTCAATCTCAGAATACTTCATCCCGTTCACCAGGATGGGAATCAGCCTGAAACGAGAGACCGCGTTACTCCAACTGGACGTCCACTCGGCTGCCCCGCCCCTTCCTGTGGTTCTGGACCACTCACTGGACCAGGTGGCCGGACAGCGCCTCCTTACAGACGGGCTGCTCCGCCAGAGTCAGCCAGAACTCACAGGCCTCCAGGGCCACGTTGTCATCGGGGTCCTGGGTGCGCTGCAGCATGTACTGATGGAGGACGGGAGGAGTTCATGATGATCGATCAATCAATCAATCGATCAACTTTTATTTGCAAAGCGCTTAATAGACATTTCAAATCGGTTTAACAGACAGAAAACCCAACAGAACCGGCGGGGGAAAACTCCAGGCAGGACCCAGACTCTGGAGGGCGGAGCCAGACTCTGGAGGGCGGAGCCAGACTCTGGAGACCAGTGCAGAGGAGCCAACACGGGAGAACTATGGTCTCTGGTTCTGGTGATGTTGAGAAGAAGAAGGGAAAGCCACGCCCTTTGCGTGTGAGCTCAAGCCCCGCCCCCTCACCTGGATGATGCTGTGCATGTGTGGGATGAGGCGATCGATGCGGACTTCCAGCAGCATGACCAGAGCTCTGCACACGTTCTTACGAACTTCGCTGTCCTCGTCACCGGCCAGCGCAAAAAGACTCTGGAGAGGGAGGAGAAGGGGGCGGAGTCAGAGAAAGGGAGCAGACAGGGGCGGAGTCAGAGAAAGGAAGGAGTCAGAGGGTCGACGGATAAACACAGAGGTTCTCCTCAGACAGAAAAACAGTATTCTAATCAGTTAGATGTACAGTAACCCCTTGTTCCTCGCAGTCAGGCGTCTAACCATGGACTTGATCGTCATGACGACCGATCCAGTGACAGAGGATGGTGAATCAGAGAAGACGGACAAGTCGCAGCAGATTACGATGCTACAAAGTTTGTGTAACTTTGCGAACACAGCTTTGCTCTGAGCAAAGCATCATGGGATTGGTCAAGAACAGAAAGTCCACCGAAGAACACGGATTGGTGCGTCACGTGACTCACCTCAATGAAGGTGTCGATGTTACCCATGAGTGCTTGAGCTCGACCGATGATGAACTGGTTTACACAGGCGATGGCGTGGGACCTGTCAGAGAAACAGGTGGGGTGTGTCCTGATGTTTTTAACAGAGTCAGGATTAGGGGCGGGTGGTTAGGGTTGGGGGGGTCCACTGACCTGATTTTGGGGCTGCAGTGCTTGAAAAATTGTAAAAATTTGGGGATCATGAAATCGAGAGGTCTGTCCAAGGCATCGCTGTCCAGCAGCTCCGACGAGTCCTCGCAGATCTTCTGCAGAGCCCCGAAGGACCCCTGACGGCAGAGACGGACAGACGTGTGATGACATCATCACATAAGACAAGCTGTGCGCATGGGGGGGTGAGGTGGGAGGGGCTGACCTCACAGGTGTTGTAGTCCTCTGAATTGAGCAGGTTACACAGCTGAGGCAGCAGCTCTGGCCAGGCCTGCAGCTCTCCTTTGGAGGCCATGGTCGTGATCAGGATCCCTTGAAGACAGGCAACAGCCCCCGAGTTGATTTTACCTCCAGAAAGCAGTGCATCCTGGGATGCGCTTCAAGAAACATTTGTGCATCATCATTATCCTCACTCTGACACCCACCGATCGTGGCTCTGATCAGCGGCGACGGGTCTCCGATGTTGTTCAGACATTCCCGTTTGATGAAGTCGGCCACGTTGGGGGGGAAGTTCTGGTAGTGGGCCTTCACGTTGTTCTTCAGGATCAGGCCACTCAGGGAGCGGGTTGGCTCATCTGGAGGAGGACGCCAAAGGGTTAAACACGCCAACACCACGTGATGGGGAGGGGGGTCGCTGGACGAGCCCACAGGAAGTCTCCTCACACGTACCCTCAGACGTGAGGCTGGTGAGGACGAAGATCAGATAGTTGTTGAAGTCTGGGAACTGGTTCAGCTGCTCCAGTTTCTGCAGACTCTGTTAAGGAATTGAACCACACACAAACACACACACACACACACACACACACACACACACACACACACACACACTGCCATGGCTACGGCATCATCTGTGGGGTCAAACTCAAGGCCTGAGGGGCCAAATGTGGCCCTCCACATCATTTTATGTGGCCTGCGAGAGAATAAAGGGTGCCTAAAAATAGATTTAAAAAAAATTAAAATTAGTAAAAAAAAAAAAAAGGTTTTTCTTTATTGATTGATAGTTTGATCCTTGATTGATGGAGTTCTGTGGGTTTAATAACCTGACAAAAGGTTATATTATTATATTATTAATTCATATAGTATAAATTTACATCAGAAAAACATGTTTTTTCTGTGTAACTGTACTGTTCGTAACTTGAATAAGTAATAAATTCAGTTATTTAACATTAAGGAGTAGTTACATTTAGTTACATTACATTGAGTTACATTTAGTTACATTTATTAGTTACATTAAGGAGTAGTTACATTTAGTTACATTACATTGAGTTACATTTAGTTACATTTATTAGTTACATTAAGGAGTAGTTACATTTAGTTACATTACATTGAGTTACATTTAGTTACATTTATTAGTTACATTAAGGAGTAGTTACATTTAGTTACATTACATTGAGTTACATTTAGTTACATTTATTAGTTACATTAAGGAGTAGTTACATTTAGTTACATTACATTGAGTTACATTTAGTTACATTTATTAGTTACATTAAGGAGTAGTTACATTTAGTTACATTACATTGAGTTACATTTAGTTACATTTATTAGTTACATTAAGGAGTTACATTTAGTTACATTACATTGAGTTACATTTAGTTACATTTATTAGTTACATTAAGGAGTAGTTACATTTAGTTACATTACATTGAGTTACATTTAGTTACATTTATTAGTTACATTAAGGAGTTACATTTAGTTACATTACATTGAGTTACATTTAGTTACATTTATTAGTTACATTAAGGAGTAGTTACATTTAGTTACATTACATTGAGTTACATTTAGTTACATTTATTAGTTACATTAAGGAGTAGTTACATTTAGTTACATTACATTGAGTTACATTTAGTTACATTTATTAGTTACATTAAGGAGTAGTTACATTTAGTTACATTACATTGAGTTACATTTAGTTACATTTATTAGTTACATTAAGGAGTAGTTACATTTAGTTACATTACATTGAGTTACATTTAGTTACATTTATTAGTTACATTAAGGAGTAGTTACATTTAGTTACATTACATTGAGTTACATTTAGTTACATTTATTAGTTACATTAAGGAGTAGTTACATTTAGTTACATTACATTGAGTTACATTTAGTTACATTTATTAGTTACATTAAGTAGTAGTTACATTTAGTTACATTACATTGAGTTACATTTAGTTACATTTATTAGTTACATTAAGGAGTTACATTTAGTTACATTACATTGAGTTACATTTAGTTACATTTATTAGTTACATTAAGGAGTAGTTACATTTAGTTACATTACATTGAGTTACATTTAGTTACATTTATTAGTTACATTGAGTTACATTTAGTTACATTACATTGAGTTACATTTAGTTACATTTATTAGTTACATTAAGGAGTAGTTACATTTAGTTACATTACATTGAGTTACATTTAGTTACATTTATTAGTTACATTAAGGAGTAGTTACATTTAGTTACATTTATTAGTTACATCTGGCCCTTTGAGGACAGCCGTTATGCTGATGATGCGGCCCTCTGTTTAGATGAGTTTGACACCCCTGCCTCAGGACCTGACACACACACACACACACACACACACACACACACACACACACACACACACACACACACACACACACACACACACACACACACACACACACAGTGCCATGGCAAGGCTACTTCCTGTACAGCTCTCTGTGTGGCTGTGTCTGGAGACTGGGAGTCCTTCAGCAGCTGGAGAACCTGCTGCAGACCCTGTTCCACCGGCTGCCAGTCCATCCTACACACACACACACACACACACACACACACACACACACACACACACACACACACACACACACACAATGATAAATCAACCATGAATGGCGACCAAACCAGGCCTGGAAGTGAGAATGTTTGACTGTTTCACGTAACCAGCTAACACACACACACACACACACACACACACACACACACACACACACACACACACACACACACACACACACACACACACAGCTGCTAACAGCAGCTAGCAGGGCTAGCTAGCATCACCTGGCCGCACCAACAAACGTTCACCTGCTGGTTCCGGCGGGGGGGCGGGGCTCCCGGGCTTCGCGTTTACCGGCTGCTCGAAAACACGTTCGGCCTGCGGTCCGAGCCGAACACCAACTTCCGGTGTCAGCGGTGCTGCACGAGGGCTGCGCGGAGGGAGCGCATGCTAGCATTCACACCGGCTAACCCGTCTGAGCCCACCCGGCTTCCGTAGTGAACCGAGCGGAGCCGAGGAGAGCCGAACACCGACGGAACACTATAATGTGTTTATTTACATTTATACTTACATGCACATTTATGTTTACATTTATATTTACATTTATAATCTCCACTTACATTTATATTTACGTGTATATTTATATTTTTATATTTACAGTAGAGAAATGGAAAAAGGTTGCATCACATTTAAATTACATTTAAATTACATTTAAATATGATATCTTAATAATTTATTCATCTTCTGCCGCTTCATCTATTTAAATTTATTTTAAAATTTACGTGTATATTTATACCTACATTTTAACATTTATAAGTAGGTGAACATTTATATTTATATCTATATTTATATCTATATTTACATATACATATATATTTATTTTTATAATATATTTTTACATTTATATAATTCATACTTATTGTTGTCTGATTGTGGTATGGATTAATTAGGATGCAGCATATATTAAACTCCAGCAGCACACGTTGAATGAGTCATTTTCTGCTGCGGGTCATTCTTGACCACCAAGAGGCGTCAGACACCAACACACACACACACACACACACACACACACACACACACACACACACACACACACACACACACACACACACACACACACACACACACACACACACACACACACACACACACACACACACACTGTGTGAATAAATTACGCAATCCGAGGCGGAAAAAGGAGCGGAGATCAGTCCGACGTCACTCAGTTAACATCTGACGTGAAACTAGAATGGGGACTGGAAGTCGCCGGTTCAAGACCCAGGGAGGGCAAAAAACGGTGAACTGGCAGAGGGAGGTGTCAGGTCACCTACCTTCCATTATCAACATGCCAACACCCCCCCTGTACGATATATATATGCGTGTGCAAGTATTTGGAGTGGAGTAAAAGTAATCTCCGTACTGGGATTAGGATTATTGAAGGACTGAAGCATTTATTTATTTATGTTGCCTGAAACACGTGACGAGCAGACATCCTATCAGCTGACACGTCACAGCTTCCATCTTCCATCAACGCGCTGAAGTGAACGTCGTTTCTTTCCTGATGTTGTTCATGTAATATGTATGTATTACATAAACATGTAATGTAAAGTATAAAGTAAATAAAGTAATGTAATCAATAAAGTTTGGATCAGATCGACTTCCCTTTGACTTTAAATCCTGTTGCCATGTCAACGTCAAAATATTGAGTCACTGAAATGTGGAAACCCTAAAAGTAACGGCTGGGCGTGAACGCGTTTCCGGTGACGGACAGGTCCCTTCGACCAATCAGTGAACGACTCTTCAAAACGACATCGCGACCGCCTCCACAAGTAGCCAATCACCGTCGACTTGAGGGCGGGGTGATGACGGGATGGTAGCAACAGTTGCCCCGGTGAAGGAATGAAGGCGCCATCGTCACGGTAGTCGTGGCGACCACAACCGGGCAACGGGAGTCAACAACAACAACAACCGGAAGCTACCGGAGCGGCGGAACCGGACGAAAGTGACCGAACTAGAGGTGACGGAGGTCAACAGTGCTCGCGCTACCGGTACATCCGGTCCGAGCTGTGTCGCTGCGCTCGTGCGCGCGCTCGTGAACGTGAAGTCGGCGGAGCGCGTGCTGCTCATGGTGACCGCCGCGTGACCGACGTTGTTATGGCGATGTCACACCCGTGATCGGAGCCAAGATGGCGACGGGCGCGCGTGCGTGAACCACCGGACCGCCCGCTGCTCCGGCGTGTATTCGTGTTCGGCGGCGTCCTCGTGAACGCGTCGACCGTACACGCGACAAACGAAGCGCGAGGCACGGTCACGTCACAACTCGGCTCAAGACGCTTCCGGTGTTACGCCGGAAGAGCGTGCGAACTTTCGCCCGCTGTCACGTGACTCCGCTGTGTGTTTTTGTGACATTGAAAAAGTTTTTGACCCTGGGTTCGGAGGTCACTCCCAGCTCCTGCACCACGTGTTACTGGGAGGGGCTTGTTCTCCGGTGGGAGGGGCTTGTTCTCCGATGGGAGGGGCTTACTCGCCTGTGGCTTAGCTTGAGTTTGTTTACAAGTTGGTGGAGTTAGTGAAACCTGTCCCAAGAACCTACTTTTCAACGTCACATGCAACATGTGACATGATCCATGTTGCGCGTTCCAGGTTATGGTTTCATGTAACATGTTCTATGCTGCATGTTCCATGTTCTGTGTTCCATGTTCTGTGTTGCATGTTTTTAGCTGAATGTCTCTTGCTGATCCAAACAGGAAGTGCTCGTGACTTCTGCTCCGCCTCAGAAAAAAGCCTGACTTCCTCCTCTGGTCTGGTTCACAGCGCGTGTGAGACATAGAGGAGCAGATAGAGGAGTAGATGGAGGAGTAGATAGAGGAGCAGATAGAGGAGCAGATAGAGGAGTAGATAGAGGAGCAGATAGAGGAGTAGATAGAGGAGCAGATAGAGGAGTAGATGGAGGAGTAGATAGAGGAGCAGATAGAGGAGCAGATAGAGGAGTAGATAGAGGAGCAGATAGAGGAGTAGATAGAGGAGTAGATAGAGGAGCAGATAGAGGAGCAGATAGAGGAGTAGATAGAGGAGCAGATAGACGAGCAGATAGACGAGCAGATGGAGGAGTAGAGGGGAGTAGATAGAGGAGTAGATAGAGGAGCAGATAGAGGAGTAGATAGAGGAGCAGATAGAGGAGTAGATAGAGGAGTAGATAGAGGAGCAGATAGAGGAGTAGATAGAGGAGTAGATAGAGGAGCAGATAGAGGAGCAGATAGAGGAGTAAATAGAGGAGTAGATAGAGGAGCAGATAGAGGAGTAGATAGAGGAGTAGATAGAGGAGCAGATAGAGGAGCAGATAGAGGAGCAGATAGAGGAGTAGATAGAGGAGTAGATAGAGGAGTAGATAGAGGAGCAGATAGAGGAGTAGATAGAGGAGCAGATAGAGGAGTAGATAGAGGAGTAGATAGAGGAGCAGATAGAGGAGCAGATAGAGGAGTAGATAGAGGAGTAGATAGAGGAGCAGAGGGGAGTAGATAGAGGAGTAGAGAGGAGTAGATAAAGGAGTAGATAGAGGAGTAGAGGGGAGTAGATAGAGGAGTAGATAGAGGAGTAGAGAGGAGTAGATAGAGGAGTAGATGGAGGAGTAGAGGGGAGTAGATAGAGGAGCAGATAGAGGAGTAGATAGAGGAGCAGATAGAGGAGTAGATAGAGGAGTAGAGAGGAGCAGATAGAGGAGCAGATAGAGGATTAGAGGGGAGTAGAAAGAGGAGTAGATAGAGGAGTAGATAGAGGAGTAGAGGGGAGTAGATAGAGGAGTAGATAGAGGAGCAGATAGAGGATTAGAGGGGAGTAGAAAGAGGAGTAGATAGAGGAGCAGATACAGGAGTAGATAGAGGAGTAGAGGGGAGTAGATAGAGGAGTGGATAGAGGAGTAGATAGAGGAGCAGATAGAGGAGTAGATAGAGGAGCAGATAGAGGAGTAGAGGGGAGTAGATAGAGGAGTAGATGGAGGAGTAGAGGGGAGTAGATAGAGGAGTAGAGGGGAGTAGATTAAGGAGCAGATAGAGGAGTAGATAGAGGAGTAGATAGAGGAGTAGATGGAGGAGTAGAGGGGAGTAGATCGAGGAGTAGATAGAGGAGTAGATAGAGGAGCAGATAGAGGAGTAGATGGAGGAGCAGATAGAGGAGTAGATAGAAGAGTAGATAGAGGAGTAGAGGGGAGTAGAGGGGAGTAGATAGAGGAGTAGATAGAGGAGCAGATAGAGGAGTAGATGGAGGAGTAGAGGGGAGTAGATAGAGGAGCAGATAGAGGAGTAGATGGAGGAGTAGAGGGGAGTAGATAGAGGAGTAGATAGAGGAGTAGATAGAGGAGTAGATGGAGGAGTAGAAAGAGGAGTAGATAGAGGAGCAGATAGAGGAGTAGATAGAGGAGTAGATAGAGAGTAGAGGGGAGTAGAAAGAGGAGTAGATAGAGGAGTAGATGGAGGAGTAGATAGAGGAGTAGATGGAGGAGTAGAGGGGAGTAGAAAGAGGAGTAGATAGAGGAGTAGAGAGGAGTAGATAGAGGAGTAGAGAGGAGTAGATAGAGGAGTAGATAGAGGAGCAGATAGAGGAGTAGATAGAGGAGTAGATAGAGGAGTAGAGGGGAGTAGAGAGGAGTAGATAGAGGAGTAGAGAGGAGTAGATAGAGGAGTAGATAGAGGAGTAGAGAGGAGTAGATAGGAGTAGATAGAGGAGTAGAGAGGAGTAGATAGAGGAGTAGAGAGGAGTAGAGGGGAGTAGATAGGAGTAGATAGAGGAGTAGAGAGGAGTAGATAGAGGAGTAGAGAGGAGTAGATAGAGGAGTAGATAGAGGAGTAGAGAGGAGTAGAGGGGAGTAGATAGAGGAGTAGATAGGAGTAGATAGAGGAGTAGATAGAGGAGTAGAGAGGAGTAGATAGGAGTAGATAGAGGAGTAGATAGAGGAGTAGATAGAGGAGTAGAGAGGAGTAGATAGAGGAGTAGAGAGGAGTAGATAGGAGTAGATAGAGGAGTAGAGGGGAGTAGATAGAGGAGTAGATAGAGGAGTAGATAGAGGAGTAGATAGAGGAGTAGATAGGAGTGTGCTGCAGAGGAGGTGTTTGCTTTCTGTTTGTTCATGACAGTAAATGTCATGAAGAATGACAGAAGTTACCCCTGTATTGAAAAATGTTACCCTGACCTACTTGCATAGGTCAAAGATCAAAGCTAGTGGTCTGACCTATTGTCATTGATCAAAGGTATAGCTTTGATCAATGGTCTTACTCACACTGGCCTTCTCCCTCGTCTTTCTTATCTGGTTCCTCAGTGTACAAAAGTTAAAATTTGACCTTGACCTAGTTTTCTCAGGGTCAAGGTCATCATGTCATCTTCATCCCCTTTGCTGCCTGAGTCATGTGCTTTTTGTTTTGTTTCTGTCTGACGGTTGTGAAGACATTCGGCGGACTAACGGACGAACCCTGACATTACAACACATCACTGCTTTGAAGCGGGATGGAATGAACGCTGGTCTTTTTACCCACAGGCCAGTTACTCAAAGCATTGGTTGCCATGGCAACTTCCGGATACTCAGAGGACCTTCAATCTCAGCACGCAAACACAGTAACCATAGCAACAACAACTGCCACCGCGCTGCCTTCCGCAAAGGCAGCACATTTCCTGTCCAAGCTCGCTCCAGCCTCTGGAACCATCGCAGCAGCGAACCAATCAGCAGCCACCACCAAAACGGCGCCAGATGGTCTCCGCCCCCAAAACGCTGCCGGATTGGCCCAGAACCCAAAGACGGTGGTTCTGACCACGCCCACTCAGCACTACGTCAGTCCGGACGTCCAGCACGCCGGCCACAGCAGCAACGGCCAGGGCCGGTCGCCGCAGTACATCATAGTGACGGTCACAGGTGAGACACACACACACACACACACCGCACACACACACACACACCAGCTCACACAGGTGGACACTGAGGGGTGTTTGAGTAACGTCTGTCGTGGTGACGTCTGCTCAGGTCTTTGCTCTACCCTGATTGGACGACTAGCATAAAGGCGCCTCTGAATGATGGTTAATAGAGCCGGCCCGTCTGATTGGATGATGCGTTCATCACCAGCACAATACCGGCTGACAGATTTGGTTGCTAGGCTACACAGTTCAGCTGATGGCTGAAGCCTGTTATTGTTCCTCTGTGCTGGGGTCCGTCGGATCATCCAGGTGTCCAAGCCAAAGCCTGACTTTAACCCCCAGTAGAAACCAAAGCCTGACTTTAACCCCCAGTAGAAACCAAAGCCTGACTTTAACCCCCAGTAGGAAACCAAAGCCTGACTTTAACCCCCAGTAGAAACCAAAGCCTGACTTTAACCCCCAGTAGAAACCAAAGCCTGACTTTAACCCCCAGTAGAAACCAAAGCCTGACTTTAACCCCCAGTAGAAACCAAAGCCTGACTTTAACCCCCAGTAGAAACCAAAGCCTGACTTTAACCCCCAGTAGAAACCAAAGCCTGACTTTAACCCCCAGTAGAAACCAAAGCCATGAAGGAAGTCATCCAATGGGGGGTGGGGGGCAGCTGGACGCAGGTTATTTTAGGACGTCTGTTCCAGAGCCTTCTGCTCCGTGGTATCGGGTGACGCTGTGCACCCTCACCCAGACACACACACACACACACACACACACACACACACACACACACACACACACCACACACACACACACACACACACACACACCTGTTCTGTCAGACAGCTCACCTGAAGGTCACCAGGAAATGAACATGCCCTCGACCCCGCCCACCTGCATCCGATCACACCTGCATGTTTACAAGGCGGAGGATTGGTCCCTCCGTCCAGGGAGATTAGCTGTCCAAGGCTGCCCCAGTGCATGCTGGGTATAAGGATGAAATGGGAGCAGGATAGACACTCCTATTCCTCTCCGCCATCAGTCTCTTTTCCTCCTGTCTGTCCTCCATCTGTCTGTCCTCCACCTGTCTGTCCTCCACCTGTCTGTCCTCCACCTGTCTGTCCTCCACCTGTCTGTCCTCCATCTGTCTGTCCTCCATCTGTCTGTCCTCCACCTGTCTGTCCTCCACCTGTCTGTCCTCCACCTGTCTGTCCTCCATCTGTCTGTCCTCCACCTGTCTGTCCTCCACCTGTCTGTCCTCCATCTGTCTGTCCTCCACCTGTCTGTCCTCCACCTGTCTGTCCTCCATCTGTCTGTCCTCCACCTGTCTGTCCTCCACCTGTCTGTCCTCCACCTGTCTGTCCTCCACCTGTCTGTCCTCCACCTGTCTGTCCTCCACCTGTCTGTCCTCCATCTGTCTGTCCTCCACCTGTCTGTCCTCCACCTGTCTGTCCTCCACCTGTCTGTCCTCATGTTCTGTGGAGCCTGCTACTACGGGTGGGACGCTGTGTGTGGTGAGTACTGATTGGTGCTGCTGTGTGTGTGTGTGTGTGTTGACTCATCCCTGTCCCGCCCACAGAGGGCTCCGCCCACTCCAATGACAGCCTGTCCGACTCCAGCCCCCCTGCCCCAGGCGTCCCCACTCAGGTGGTCCAGCCGGTGCAGACCCCCCAGCAGGTAGGACGGCCGCCGCCCACACGAGTGTGTTGGCAGGAGTGTGTGTCACACCCCGCTGTGCCTCCCCCCACCAGCAGAGGTCAGTGTTACAGGCGGTGTCCCAGGCAGCCAAGAGGGGTCCCAGCAGCCACATCAGCAGCCTGCAGGCGCCGGGGGCGCTCGTCAACCAGCAGGTAACGCCACGCCCGCGTCAGGACGGGCGCCGCCCCCCCAGCAGGAAGTGTCAAGTCGTCGTCTGCCCATGTCATCGTGTCGACCCGTGTGTGCAGGTGGAGGGTGTGTATCCTGACCAGGTGTATGTGGACGGCGCCGGAGGCGGGGCCTTCCCCACGCCCACCATGTGAGTAGAGGGGAGGAGCCACGCCCTCACGCCTGTCCAATCACACGGCTCAGCGACTGTGTGTGTGTTTGTGTCTTTAGTCGCTCTAGCAACTACCCTTTCTCCGACTCGCCCCTGTACTCCCAGACGCCCCCCCCCCGCCTCCTCCGCCTACTACGAGGCCCCGCCCAGCACCGAGTCTGACATCACAGGCTCTGTGGCCTCGCAGCCCGTTTCCGTGGCGACCGCCGGCGGGGGAGGAGGCGCCGCGGGCGGAGGGGGCTACGTCATCCAGGGGGGGTTCGTGTTAGCAGGAGGGGCGGCGGCGGCGAGCGGAGGAGGAGGAGGAGGGCAGAATTACATCAACCCCAACTCTCGTGCCCCGCCCGCGACCGTGAGTACTCACACTCGTTGATGGGAGTCGCTGATGGGTGCCGTGACGGTGACGGGACGCCCCCCCCCCAGGTGCAGTGGCTGTGTGAGAACTACGAGGGGGCGGAGGGCGTGAGCCTGCCCCGCTGCACCCTCTACTACCACTACCTGCTGCACTGCCAGGAGCACCAGCTGGAGCCCGTCAACGCCGCCTCCTTCGGGAAGCTCATCCGCTCCGTCTTCATGGGGCTGCGCACCCGCAGGCTGGGCACCAGGTACACACACACACACACACACACACACACACACACACACACACACACGGGCAGCTCTCAGGCGTGGCCTCCTGCCTCCAGGGGCAACTCTAAGTACCACTACTACGGCCTGAGGATCAAGTCTGGCTCGCCGCTGCTGCGCCTGATGGACGACCAGCAGCACCTGGCGATGAGGCAGCAGCCCTTCGCCCACAAGAACAGGTACGCCCGGGGCGACGTGGAATCAGGGTGAGACGTCCTCGTGACCCGTCTGACGGTCGGCTCCTCCCCCCTGCAGGATGAAGCCGCTCCAGAAGACCCCAGGGGTCGCCAACGGCATCCCCGGGGTGGCGTCGCAGCCGGCGGCCGCGGCGCTCTGCGACATCTCGGCGCAGGTGCAGCAGTACCAGCAGTTCCTAGGTGAGCACCACCTGCGCCACACCACCTGTGTGTGTCCCTGGGGAAGAGGGGGCGGGGGGCCTTGCTGACCACGCGTCCTTTCCGTCCAGAGGCGTCCCGGCCGCTGCCTGACTTCCTGCCCATCGACCTGCAGGACCAGGTGCTGCCTGACGGCGTCCTCCCAGAACACCTGAAGGCCTTCCAGACGTTCTACCGAGAACACTGTGAGGTAGGGCGTCTGTCAGCGACAGGGTTCACGCGTGTGTGACGCGTGTGTGACGCGTGTGTGACGCGTGTGTGACGCGTGTGTGACCCCTGCAGGCCATTCTGGATGTGATGGTCAACCTGCAGTTCACCCTGGTGGAGACGCTGTGGAAGTCCTTCTGGAGGTCCAGCCAGAGCCCCGAGGCCGAGGCCCTCCACCTGTACGTGTGTCCCTGAGGGAGGGCGTGTCCCTGATGGAGGGCGTGTCCCCTCACTCACGCCGTCTCGCGTCTGCAGGCAGGACGAGTCGGAGAAGCGTCTGTCCCGGTCCCGCCTGGTGCTGCTGTGTCGGTTCGGGCCGGTGCTGCGCTGGACCAGAGCGTGTGACAACCTGCTGTACCAGACGCTGGTGGAGATGCTCATCCCTGACGTGCTGAGACCCATCCCCAGTAAGTCCCCCCCCCCCCCCAGGTCTGACGGGCTGGGGGTGCACACCCGATGGAACCCTGTGTGTCGTCGCTGCAGGTGCCTTAACTCAGGCCATCAGGAACTTCGCTAAGAGCCTGGAGACCTGGCTGACGGGGGCCATGGTGAACATTCCAGAGGAGATGGTTCGTGTGAAGGTACGCGTGTGATCCGTCTCCCTCCGATTGGACGAGCCCACCCGGCGTGACCCCCTCCTCTCCCGACAGGTGGTGTGCGTGGGCTCCTTCTCCCAGACGCTGCGCCGCTACACCAGCCTGAACCACCTGGCCCAGGCGGCCCGCGCCGTCCTCCAGAACTCCGCCCAGATCAACCAGATGCTCTCCGACCTCAACCGGGTCGACTTCACCAACGTTCAGGTTGGTGGCAGCCGACCCCCGATCAGACGCCTGATACCCCGGTGACACATGCCCCCCCCCACAGGAGCAGGCATCCTGGGTGTGTCAGTGTGAGGACCGCGTGGTCCAGCGGCTGGAGCAGGACTTCAAGGTGACCCTGCAGCAGCAGAACTCTCTGGAGCAGTGGGCCTCCTGGCTGGACGGGGTCGTCTCTCAGGCGCTGAAGCCCTGCGACCACGACCCCGCCTCCCTGCCCAAGGCGGCCAAGGTGTTCCTGCTCAACTGGTCGTTCTACAGGTGAGGTCAGGAGGGGGGCCGGGCCTCATCAGAGTGGTTGGAGATGTTCCTCTTCTTCCTCAGCTCCATGGTGATCCGGGACCTGACCCTACGCAGCGCCGCCAGCTTCGGCTCCTTCCACCTGATCCGCCTGCTGTACGACGAGTACATGTACTACCTGATCGAGCACAGGGTGGCGCAGGCCAAAGGCGTGACCCCCGTGGCCGTGATGGGAGAGGTAGGTCCTGCGTGTTCCTCCCAGAGGTTCTGCTCAGAGGTTCTGAAGGTCCACCTTGTGTCTGCAGTTCACCAGCACCTCCAAGACCCGGGTCCCTCCGGAGCTGGAGAAAGGTGAGGCTGGCGCCGCGACGCCACAACACGCGTGTGGTGATGATCCTGACGCCGCGTGTGTCTGCCCCCCCCCCAGAGGAGGACGAGGAAGAGGAGGAGGAGGAGGAGAGCGAAGAAGAGACGGTGAACCTGGTGCTGCAGTCCAGCTCTCTGGCCGCCGCCAGCGACCCAGAGCCTCCGGGCAAACGGGCCAGGACCGGGTTCAACACACACACACTCTGACACACACAGCACAGCCTAGTGTGTGTGTGTGTGTGTGTGTGTGTGTGTGTGTGTGGTCGTGTACACACCTACGTGTGTCCTCTGTGCCTTCCCTGTCCAGCGGCTGAATCCTCACCTTAAAGCACCTCTGTGATTGGTGGACAGGTGAGCTCACCTGTCCTCTGCTGTGATTGGTGGACAGGTGAGCTCACCTGTCCTCTGCTGTGATTGGTGGACAGGTGAGCTCACCTGTCCTCTGCTGTGATTGGTGGACAGGTGAGCTCACCTGTCCTCTGCTGTGATTGGTGGACTGGTGAGCTCACCTGTCCTCTGCTGTGATTGGTGGACAGGTGAGCTCACCTGTCCTCTGCTGTGATTGGTGGACAGGTGAGCTCAGTTGTTTCCAGATGCCATATTTACATGTTTTGTTTGTTTCTGGCCAATGAGACGATGCCCTGTGCCTTTAAGAGATCAACTTCCTGTTCTCTATAATCTGTGCTGGCAGTAAATAAAAATTGTGAAGTTCAGTTGTCATGGCGACATGAAACACGGTGTTCATTTTGTACGTGACTCTCTGGATTGGTGATGATGATGATGAAGCCTCCTCAGACGACCCTCAGGAAACAGGAAGTCACACAGAACCCTGAGGTTCCACCAGGGGGAAGCAGAGCGTCGTTTTTGTTCAACAGACGTACAAAATGTTTATTTCTCAATAAAAATGGCGTCACATCAAGAAACAGGCGGCAGACGGAGCGAAGCGGGTCACGTGACCGACCGCCTGAAGCAGCACCATCTTCACGTTAGCTGTGCACGACGTTTATTCACTGAACATCACCATGGGAACGCCACACAGGTGCAGACTCACACCCTAACTACCCCGAGCCTGGGCGACCCCCCCGGGGGGGTGTGGTGGACCTAACGATACAGCACAGATAGCAGGAGACACGCACAACACTGATCCCACCCGCACAACCGCCTCCAGTCGTGTGCAGTCCGTTCACGGGTGGGGGCGGGGGTGGGGTGGGGGGTTCACAAGACGATCCAGGTGCAGCGGTCGCTGTCGGCCAACACCTGGAGGGAGGAGCCTGGAGGGGAGACAAGGGCGGAGTTAGAGCAGACAGGGAGGAGCCTGCAGGGGGACGTCTGTGCTGGGGGGGGGTCGGCGCTACCTTTGTGCAGAGCCTCGTTGGTCATGCGGTTGATGTAGCGGGCGCTGCTCTCAGGAACCAACCACTTCATCACCGTGTTGACGCACGACTTCCTGTAAGAACTCCAGACACTCCCACTGACGGGAGGAACACCTGTGTGACACCTGGAGACTACGCCCATCCCCCTCCCACGACACTGTGCCCCCCCCACTGAACCCACAGCCGGTATGTCACGTTTGATGTCCAACACGACGTCAGATCCTCACCTGGTCTGACCTTTGACCTCCACGAGGTCACCGACACCCATGGTGCAGCACACCCCCGTGTTGAGGTCCCAGCTGACCTGCAGGTTGGAGTGGTAGGTGTTGGGCCTGGAACACAGAGACTGGGTTTAGCGGCAGAGCGGGGGCGTTGCCGGGCCGACGGGGGCGTCGCTGGGCTGACGGGGGCGGACACACCTGCAGTGTTCCTCATCACAGGTGGGGAACGCCAGCAGCAGCAACCCGATGTTGATCATCACCGTGTTGGTGTCAGGACACACCTGGAGCACGCACACACACACACACACACACACACACACACACACACACACACACACACACACACACCAGAGAACAATGACAGCGTCACAACGCTTACAGAGCTAATGCTAATGCTAACATCAGTCCATCTAGGTAAGACATTCAGAGACATCAGCCGTGACGTCTTACTTGTGACGTGTGTGTGTGTGTGTGGGTGTGTGTGTGTGTGTGTGTGTGTGTGTGTGTGTGTGTGTGCGCTGACCTCTAATATGACAACATCATAGTCGCTGAAGGAGCAGAACTGGGGGGCCCACGCGGCGTCGCTCCTGATCACCTCGTTGATCAGATACTCGAAGTCGAGGGTCAGCTGCTCCACACACACGCTCTGGGGGGGCGGAGCAGGCGTTAGCGTGTGCTAACAAGCTAACGTGACATTGGATCAGACGATGGACGTGACCATCAGCTGTTTCTGACTCCATTTATCAACTCGTGTCAAACGTAGAGCGACGCGTGGCAGAGCGGCGCCGGCAGTCAGGTGACAGGTGGTCGGTGGATCAGACTCCTCCCATCAGCCACCGGTCACATGTCCCACACACTAAACACCCCCAGCTGACTACTGACCCCAGGGTAACTCTGGACACGTCCTCTAACACACCTGTCCTGAGTGAGGCCCGGTGACCAGCTGCAGGCTCCGCCCCTTGAGGTCGGTGACGGTGAAGGGCAGCTGAATCTTATCATCCTCGTATCCTGCACACACACACACACACACACACACACACACACACACACACACACACACACACACACAGGGAATGCCTCCAGCGCCTCAGATGGGTCACATGACTTCCTCCCTCCTCCTCTCACCTCCGGTGCTCTGCTCTGCTGCCCCCGGCTGCTGGAGGCAGTAGTGCAGCTGTGAGTAGTTGACGTATCCGGGCTCGCCGGGACCCGCCTCCTGGGATGAGGCTGGAGGTGATGATGGCGATGAGGAAGAGGAGGCAGGAGACATCACCTGCTGGGGGCTGCTCAGCGCCGCTGAGGCTGGGGGAGCACGAGTCCGTCTGTCCTCCTCCCTCCTCCGCTCTGCGTCTCCTCCTCTGCCTGGGGGGGTCTGTCTGGCCTCCTTCTCGCCGCCATCAGCTGCCGTCCTCTCCACCTGTCCTGAGGAAGCCCCGCCTCCTGCCCCCTGGGCCCGCCTGAACAGGTCGGCCGCAAACTCCCGAGCTCGCACCGCTGCTTGGGACTGTCCAGGAGAGGAGGGCACCGGAGCCGGTCTGGGAGGGGGGGGGTGGCTTTCTGGTGAACCCTGAGGTATCGAGGAAGAGGGGGCCGTGGACTCCGATGGTGGGGGGGCCTGACCTGACGGAGCCGCTCCTTTGGCGTAGAGGATCTGCGACGGCTGACCCCGTCTGCCTGCAAGACACGGCAGAGGGAAGTAGAACACGCAGACATGTATGACCGCTGGCGTCACGCTGGGCCGTTCAGGTGAGCTTCATCATCTGCTCTTCATCATATCCAAACAATTTCCTCCAGGTGATCAATACAGAGTGGTTACCATGGGAACAACAACACAACAGGTGACGTGTTACCTGTGCTGAGCGACACGCCGCAGGCCACCAGGGAGTAGCTGGTGTTCAGCAGGATCACCTGGTCCTTCTTCAGCTGGAACGCCGGCTGGAAGGTGGGGAAGGGGTAGACCACCTGGTACCGGCTGTTCAGCACGTAGCCGTGCTGCAGACACGCGCCGCTGCCTGAGGCACAGGGACCACAGTGAGAACAGACAGGTCTGTGCTGTCACCTGTGCGTGTTGTCACGTGTGCCTGTTGTCACCTTTGCGTGTCTTCAACTGTGCCTGTCGTCACCTCTGTGTCGTCACCTGTGTCTGTTGTCACCTGTGTGTGCTGTCACCTGTGCCTGTTGTCACCTGTGTGTGCTGTCATCTGTGCCTGTTGTCACCTGTGTGTGCTGTCACCTGTGCCTGTTGTCACCTGTGTGTGCTGTCACCTGTGCCTGTTGTCACCTGTGTGTGCTGTCACCTGTGCCTGTTGTCACCTGTGTGTGCTGTCACCTGTGCCTGTTGTCACCTGTGTGTTGTCATGTGTGCCTGTTGTCACACGTGCATGTCGTCACCTGTGCCTGTCGTCACCTGTGCGTGCTGTCACCTGTGCGTATGGTGGAGGCTGAGGGGGCGGGGCAGCAGTGAGAACAGGGTTTGGGGGGGGGCATGGAGGCGATGGTGATGTAGATGTCTCTGTTGTTCTCATCACTCATCATCAAGTTCATCAGAACCGAGCTGGAGCTGCGTGTGCTGGTAGGCAGAAACACACACACACACACACACACACACACACACACACACAGCTGTACACTGGCTCCACATGGCTACTGATCTACACGTGCAGCGGTCCTACTTGAAGCCGAAGATGACGACCTTGGAGTGGTCGTTGGGCCACTCACACACCGTCAGGTAGAGGTCGCTGTAGATCTCCTCCCCAGCAAACAGGTGCACATGATGGACCTGAGGACAACAGAGGTCAAACAGAGGACCGCCCAGCAGCGTGTGGGGGGGGTCCGGTGGGTTTCCTGCACCTGTTTGAGCCGGCTGTGCAGGTTGAACTCCCACCAGTACAGGTGGTAGGTGTAGAAGGAGAAGGCGTCGTCCTCCCCACAGTCGCTGGTGTAGGACAGGACGTAGCGGCCGCATTTGGTGAAGCCAAGGAAGATGTGTCTGCAAAGACAAGACCAGCTCAGGTTAACCTGCCACAGGTTAGCCTCAGCGCTAACGCTAACACACACACACACACACACACACTGACCCGGCTCTCAGGAACTCCTCACTGACGATGTTCTTCAACGGGACGCAGACCCGGGGGGGCAGCTTCCGGAACAGACGCTGAGAAAACTGTCCTGACAGCTGAGAGAAGAAACGCAGTTCAACACGGAGACGTGTTCCAACGGAAACACACACACACACACACACACACACACACACACACACACACACCGTTGAAAACTGTCTGTGTACACACACACACACACACACACACACACACACACACACACACACACACACACACACACACACACACCGTTGAAGACTGTCTGTGTACACACACACACACACACACACACACACACACACACACAGTTGAAGACTGTCTGTGTACACACACACACACACACACACACCGTTTAAGACTGTGTACACACACACCCTTTAAGACTG
The DNA here is from genome assembly GCA_013358685.1 of Antennarius maculatus. Taxonomy (NCBI): domain Eukaryota; kingdom Metazoa; phylum Chordata; class Actinopteri; order Lophiiformes; family Antennariidae; genus Antennarius; species Antennarius maculatus. The sequence continues at coordinate 25,409,304 of CM023612.1, forward strand.
TCTGTGTACACACACACACTCACACACACACACACCGTTTAAGACTGTGCACACACACATACACACACACACCGTTTAAGACTGTGTACACACACACACACACACACACACACACACACACACACACACCGTTTAAGACTGTGTGCACACACACACACACCGTTTAAGACTGTGTACACACACACACACACACACACACACACCGTTTAAGACTGTGTACACACACACACACACACACCGTTTAAGACTGTGTACACACACACACACACACCGTTTAAGACTGTGTACACACACACCCTTTAAGACTGTCTGTGTACACACACACACACACACACACACACACACACACCGTTTAAGACTGTGTACACACACACACACACACCGTTTAAGACTGTGTACACACACACACACACACACACACACCGTTTAAGACTGTGTACACACACACACACACCGTTTAAGACTGTGTGCACACACACACACACACCGTTTAAGACTGTGTACACACACACACACACACACACACCGTTTAAGACTGTGTACACACACACACACACACACACACACACCGTTTAAGACTGTGTACACACACACACACACACACACACACACCGTTTAAGACTGTGTACACACACACACACACACACACACCGTTTAAGACTGTGTACACACACACACACACACACACACCGTTTAAGACTGTGTACACACACACACACACCGTTTAAGACTGTGTACACACACACACCGTTTAAGACTGTGTACACACACACACACACACACCGTTTAAGACTGTGTACACACACACACGCACACACACACCGTTTAAGACTGTGTACACACACACACACACACACACACACACACCGTTTAAGACTGTGTACACACACACACACACACACACACACCGTTTAAGACTGTGCACACGCACACACACACACACACACACACACACCGTTTAAGACTGTGCACACACACACACACACACACACCGTTTAAGACTGTGCACACACACACACACACATCGTTTAAGACTGTGCACACGCACACACACACACACACACCGTTTAAGACTGTGTACACACACACACACACACACACACACACACACACCGTTTAAGACTGTGTACACACACACACACCGTTTAAGACTGCACACACACACACACACACACACACACACACACACACACACACCGTTTAAGACTGTGCACACGCACACACACACACACACACACCGTTTAAGACTGTGCACACACACACACACACACACACATCGTTTAAGACTGTGCACACGCACACACACACACACACACACACCGTTTAAGACTGTGTACACACACACACACACACACACACACACCGTTTAAGACTGTGTACACACACACACACCGTTTAAGACTGCACACACACACACACACACACACACACACACACACACACCGTTTAAGACTGTGCACACGCACACACACACACACACACACACACCGTTTAAGACTGTGCACACACACACACACACACACACACCGTTTAAGACTGCACACACACACACACACACACACACACACCGTTTAAGACTGTGTACACACACACACCCTTTAAGACTGTCTGTGTACACACACACACTCACACACACACACCGTTTAAGACTGTGTACACACACACACACACACACCGTTTAAGACTGTGTACACACACACACACACACACACACACACACACACACACACACACACCGTTTAAGACTGTGTACACACACACACACACACACCGTTTAAGACTGTGTACACACACACACACACACACACACACACAGTTTAAGACTGTGTACACACACACACACACACACCGTTTAAGACTGTGTACACACACACACACACACACACACACCGTTTAAGACTGTGTACACACACACACACCGTTTAAAACTGTGTACACACACACACCGTTTAAGACTGTGTACACACGCACACGCACACACACCGTTTAAGACTGTGCACACGCACACACACACACACACACACACCGTTTAAGACTGTGTACACACACACACGCACACACACCGTTTAAGACTGTGTACACACACACACACACACACACACCGTTTAAGACTGTGCACACGCACACACACACACACACCGTTTAAGACTGTGTACACACACACACACACACACCGTTTAAGACTGTGCACACGCACACACACACACACACCGTTTAAGACAGTGCACACACACACACACACACCGTTTAAGACTGTGCACACACACACACACACACACACACACACACACACCGTTTAAGACTGTGTACACACACACACACACACCGTTTAAGACTGTGCACACGCACACACACACACACACACACCGTTTAAGACAGTGCACACACACACACACACACACACACACACACACACACACACACCGTTTAAGACTGTGTACACACACACACACACCGTTTAAGACTGTGTACACACACACACGCACACACACCGTTTAAGACTGTGTACACACACACACACACACACACACACACACACACACCGTTTAAGACTGTGCACACGCACACACACACACACCGTTTAAGACTGTGTACACACACACACACACACACACACCGTTTAAGACTGTGCACACGCACACACACACACACACACCGTTTAAGACAGTGCACACACACACACACACACACCGTTTAAGACTGTGCACACACACACACACACACACACACACACACACACACACACAGTTTAAGACTGTGTACACACACACACACACACACACACACACACCGTTTAAGACTGTGCACACGCACACACACACACACACCGTTTAAGACAGTGCACACACACACACACACACACACACCGTTTAAGACAGTGCACACACACACACACACACACACACACACCGTTTAAGACTGTGCACACACACACACACACACACACACACACACACACACACACACACACACCGTTTAAGACTGTGTACACACACACACACACACACACACACACACCGTTTAAGACTGTGTACACACACACACACACACACACACACACACACACACACACCGTTTAAGACTGTGCACACACACACACACACACACACACACACCGTTTAAGACTGTGCACACGCACACACACACACACACACCGTTTAAGACTGTGCACACACACACACACACACACACACACACACACCGTTTAAGACTGTGTACACACACACACACACACACACACACACACACACACACACCGTTTAAGACTGTGTACACGCACACACACACACACACACACACCGTTTAAGACTGTGTACACACACACACACACACACACCGTTTAAGACTGTGTACACACACACACACACGTACACACACACACACACACACACAGGTTCAGTGACCGACATACCACACCGGGGTTAGTGACTGGCTGTTGCTATGCAGAAGCTAACTGTTGTCATGTTAGCATGTAGCGCTAGTGTTCATTTCCAGACTAGCATGTTAGCTCCCTCGTTCTTCGCTGCTACCGGGCTGTTTTAACGCAAACCAACCCACCGGGGCTCGAGGTCTCCGTTCTACGCGTTTCCGTTAATCAGCCAGTCTGTCATCCGCCGCTAGCTTCTCTAGCTAGCTGCTAAGCTAGCCGCAGCAGCTACAGTGAGGCTTCCAGTCTCGCGCTTCATGTCGGAAGGCTTCGTTGTTTCGTTTCGCTCGTGCTCACCTTCCCGCGCGTGAGGAGTTTGACCACGTGGTGCTTGTGTTTCCTTTGGGCTTTCTGTTTGCTATCGTCCTTTTCGGATTTGGAGCCAGGCGCCATGTTCAACTGCAGCTGCTGTCCCCCGCCGCATTCAGGGCGCTGGCGATTGGTCGACGACGGCGGAAGTCCCGCCCTCAACCGCTGGAGATACATCCGCCGAAAACAAAATCAAGGCGAGCACTTCCGGCAGGACAGCAATAACAGCGGGGAGTTTAAAACATGAACAAATATAAGTTTAATTCTAAAGACAAACATATATAAACATATAACGGAAGCAAAGCGGTAAGTTGAATGTGTTTATTTTAGTAATTAAAAACAAGCAGTAAAAAAAACCTAAAAGGCAGGCATCAACCAAACGGACCAGGACATGAACACAACCTACTGACACTGTAGGTCAGTGAGGTAGGGCCAAGATTTGTTCTCTGGCATTAACGGTACACACACACTCACACACACAGACAGACAGACAGAGACACACACACCACCCACTGAATCCAGTCAAGACAAATAAAACCGAAATCAAAGCAGGGAGAAAAACACCTGCAAAATAACCTTGGGAATGTCTAAAAAAAAAAAAATTAAAAAGAAAAAGAAAACCTGTATTTTACTTACAATTTAATATTTTCAAAATACTGCTAGACTGCTTATGTCCTCATGAAATGATGTGATCAAAATGTCGGCAGAGATTCTTTTGTGCGACCCAATCAGCAAAGAGGCTTCTCTTCTTTCACATTATAAAAAAAAGCATCAGCTGTATAGAAAGTTGTGTGAGGTGAAAGTGGCTTTGAAAAACCGGACCGGACGCCAGCAGCTCAAGCCTCGTTCTGTACGCTGGCTCAATGTGTTCTGTTCAAGGAGCAATTTCAATTTAAGAAAACTGATCAGAAAACGCATGAAAAGATGAATCAATCTCATCATTTTAAAGCAAAAAAGAAAACAAAAACAAGAGAGTCTACAAAACGACCAAAACCGTTGGGAACAGAGAGCCAAAGTTTTCCTGGGATTCATGTTTCTTTGCTTTGGGAATCAAGTAAATTCTCTCATGATGGCATGGTGAAAGGGTGGTCTGGGTAATGACCAGCAGCCGTCAGCTGGCGGTCGACGTACAGCTCAGATAAGGATCAAATCAAGCGTGTGTGTGTGTGTGTGTGTGTGTGTGTGGAGAACATCTGGAGCTGCATCCTCTGTGCCGTCTGCTTGTCAGAGAGCTGAGCTAACGTTAGCATGGCAGCTAACCTGACGCCCGTCCACAGGGACGTACGACCGTATGCAGTGATGACGGTGATACAGGTGACAGCCGGGGCAGTGACCCTCCCCAGGCTGGAGGAGGTGGGCAGGGTGGAGGGAGGCTAGTAGGGAAAGGTGTTTCGTGTGGCGTGTAAAACGTTCTAAAAAAAAAAAAAAGTTCTAAATAAATAACGTAAAAAATTGAGATGAATGTATTTTACAACTTAAACCAATGTGTTGGATATGAGCGCGGGGGGGCAAACAGGTCCTGCTGGCTGCTGGCCGTGGTTCAGGCTGGAACGGTAGCCGCCCTCCTGGTCAGGGGTAGTCCACCTGCTGCCCCTGCTGCGGGGCGGCGGCCTGTCCGGGCCCCCCCTGTCCGTAGTAGGCAGCTTGCTGCCTGTAGTACTCGGCCCAGGCTGCGCTGTAGTCCTGCTGGCCTCCTGCTGGGGCTCCTGCTGCGGGGGCCGGTGCTCCTGGGGCGGGGGCCGCTCCTCCAGCCGGCTGGGCTGGAAACACAACACCAACAGCGTGTTAGGGAGGGGCGCGCACACACAATTCCACTCAACCCCCCGGGGGCGGAAGCGGCCACACGACTCACTCATGCCCATCTTCTTGTAGTACTCCTCCCAGGCTTTGGTGTAGTCCGGCTGGCCCCCGGACGCGCCTCCTGCTGGGTTCTGTTCTCCTGGCGCCGCAGCGGGGGCTCCTTGGGGCTGGGCTGCCATGGCGCCCCCTGGCTGCTGGCCGCAGTACTGTCCGTAGTAGGCCGCCCACGCTGCGTTTGGGTCTGCTGCCGCCTTACCTGGTCAGGTGAGGTAGTTTAACACAACATCAGCAGCCCCAAACTGGAAGCGAGTGAACGACGGTTACTCACTGGGGTCGTGTGGGCCGGGGGCCTGCCACTGCTGATAGTTGCTTCCCCACCCCTGAGGGCAGTACTGGGGGCCGCCGGGGCCGGCTCCACTGCAGAGAACACGACTGCTTCATCACAAACCCATCATTCACTCCATCTCCTAAACATCAGATTAATATTCCTGTGATGTTTGTGTGCTCTACGTACTGAGGAGCCCCCCCAGGAGGCCCTGCATTGTACGGACTGGGATTATAGGGACCCATTGGACCGGCTGGGGCTCCTGGGCCAGGACTGCCACCCACAGGACACAATGGAGCCTGGGAAAAAAAATGGAGACTCCTTTTAGACAGCTGCGTGAACTGCTCCTGCAGGGGGTGGGGGCGTGAACGCACCTCGATCTTCTCCTCTATGAGCTGCTTCGCGTGGTCGATCTGTTCTGGGGAGCCCCGGATGGTGAACAGCTTGTAGTTGGGGTCGCCGTCCGGCGGGGGCTGGCGGGAGATCTCCACGAACGCTCCGGTCTGCTGGTTGATGGACTTGACGTTCTCTCCTCCTCGACCAATGACCAGCCCGCATTTGTGAGCGGGAATGGAGAAGGTCATTTCTCCTCCTGGAGGTCCCCAGCTGCCCTGACCCCTCCCCCGTCCACGCCCTCCAGGCGGCATCCCACCACCATGACCTGGGGGGCCCTGAGAAGAGAACATCACAAATAAATTGGGGTGTCTGACAGCAAACCCCCGCTTTGGGTCGGCACACACTCAGGATCGACCCTGAAAAACGCAGCTGTTGTGAGCTCCACGCACCCCCTGCCCACCCTCCTCACGGACACGGATGTTCTGCAGCAGGTCCGTGATGATGGACGCAGCGTGCTGACACTGATCTGGGGGGCCCATGATATGAGCCATCTTGTCAGGACCCGTCCCGTCGTCTGTGAGGAACAACAACAGGAAGGGAGGGGGGATCAGCTGATTCATGTGGATCCACCAGAGCAACAACGAGACCACAGCTCGGTTTCCTCTCAGGTGGGGGACTCACCCGGTTTGAACTGGATCTTCACTCCGGCGTCGCTCTGGATCTTCTTGATCATCTCTCCGTTCCGGCCGATCACGACCCCGACCGACTGGCGAGGCACAGCGATCTGGGGGACGGGACGCACAAAATAAACGTGGCTCCTCCTGTTTGTGACTGTGAGCATCGCATCAAAGCAATCTATAGAGTAACTGACTGACAGGTATTGGATTACTGCAGCCCCAAAACAAATCACATTTACAGTGAGGAAAAATAATCACAGCAGGTATAAAGAAAAAAACACCTCGATGCCCCCTCCCATCCTCGATCCGTAGTCGTTCCGATCTCCAAACCCTGCGTGGTCCCTCTCACGGAGAATCTCATTCACCATCTCCTTCGCTTGCTAGAGGACGAAACGACCGTTTGAACGGCGCGACCAGAACCCCCCCTGAAGGAGGAGTTCTTCGCCACACTGATGGAGATACCTGCACTTTGTAGGGGTCTCCGATGATGCGCAAAGGCTTGTCAATGTTTGGCGGCTGGGATCCGTCCTGGATCAGGATCATTTTGACTCCAGCACGCTCCTGGAGGGTACAGGAGCCCGTTAGACCCAAACACCTTCGGCTCCCTCTGGGTCACATGACCCTCACGTCGCTGCGCTGCTGGTGGACCATCGACAGAATCTGAATCGGCCTCACCTGCAGCTGCTTGATCGTCTCTCCTCCTTTGCCGATGATGAGGCCGGCCTTTCCTGCGGGGATGATCATCTCCTGCATTGACCCCGTCTGCCCGTTGGTCGTCTCGTGGCCCCTTGACACGATGTCGTCAATAAAAGCCTTGGCTCTCCTGGAAGAAAGTTCAGAAGAAACGCGTACATAAGGAGCGACCAGAAGAATCACGTGGCGTCGAGCGGATTGCGTTCTTCGAGCTCCGGGATGTCGGACACTGAGAGGCAGTGGAGGACGACTTACTGAATGGCATCTGGTGAACCTGTCAGAGAAACGCTTCTTTCTGAAAGTCCAGCGCTGTCTGTGGATGAAGGTGAAAACACATCAGTCTCAGAGCGACTCTTCTGTTGACTTAGCAAAAACCGGGTTAGCAGACGACTGACCGTGAGCAATCTGAACCTTGCAGCCAGAATCCTGTTGGATTTTGTTGATCTGCTCCCCTCCTCGGCCGATGACTACAGGGACGGACGCAGAGACGCTTCACGGTCAGATTAAACCGAAGCAAAACAAGGAACGCCAAAGGATTCTGAAACAACGGCGTGTACTCACTCAGACCAACCATGCTATCCGGCACCGTGTACTCTTCTAAAATTGTGGAGGACCTAAAGCCAAAAACAGAAGTTATCTGACAATGATCTGTCTCCGTGGTAACCGCTAACAACAAACGTGCAAAATGATCTGAACAGCTGTACCTTTGTTGGGACAGAGCCGCCAGCTGAGCTTCGATAGCTGTAAGAGGAGGAGGCAGAGGTCAGTGTTTGGAAGCAGCGGCGCAGCAGCAGTCTAATCAGATCAATGTCCACACTTTACGTACACAAGGCAGAATCCATTTCGCTCTGTGATGCGACCTTCTTGGCATCTGGTTCATCTAGAAAAGACAAACGAGTGAGTCCTGTGTCCTGGAACAACCAAACACCCCCCCTCCCGGAGCCCATCTGAACCTGGTTCTTCCAGTGATCTTTTCTGGGCTGAGAACGGGAAGCTCTCTGTGCCTCTGTTGTTGGTCGCAGGGGGAACGCCGTCTCCTCCGATCTTGGCTGCAATCTGCAAAGTCAATCAATCAATCAACATTTATTTGTATAGCACTTGTTTCACACATGAGACGAAGCATAAATGAAACCGTTATCACCATCACAAGTAAATGACCCGAGGCAACCCTGCTTTCCTATGACGTCATCGCGGCATGGGTTCAGTTGGGTTTCTCTGCCTGTTAAAGCGCTTTGAAATGTCTGCTGATGTGATTAGGCGCTTTATAAACACTGATTGATTGATTTTAAAAGGACACAAGGCTCAGCTGACTCATGGGGAGCCCGACGCCGTCAATGTCACCTGTGGTTACCTGAGCACAGAGACTGAACCGGGACAGGAGACCTTTGTTAATGCGACGCTTAAAAGCAGCGAAGTGCATCATGGGAAAAGCTAAGCGACTAGTTTCTGTTTCTCATTTCGTTCATCTTGCATTAAACCATCAGTAGTTTTGAATTTTCCTCCAAAACTGTCGTCAGAGGCGTTTGCTTTATAAACGGAGTGTCTTTGTTAGCGGGCTTTGAGACACGATCGATCAAACACTCTCCAATCATTCACCCATCAGCCGGTGACAAACCCGGGACAGCTAACCGGGTGTCGGCCAGTGGCCTTCCAGTGACCGGAGAGGCTGCTCCATGCTGCTATCGCTGCTAAATCCACCCAGGAACTGTGTCAGAACACCGCGAAGCCTCCATGCTAAACGGACGAACAGCGCTGCTACTAGCTTCTGGCTAAAGCTAACGGTCCGGGATTCAGCTAGCTAGCTGCTGGCCGACTAGCGGCATTAGCCTACTAGCTGCTAGCCAACTGGCGGCAGTAGCCTGCATGCTAACGACCCCCGGCTAGCGCCTGGCGTTACCTCTCTGGCTCGTTGAACAGCATCCGCAAACGCGTCCTTCTTCGCTCCCGCTCCGACTCCATTAGCCGACAGGGCGCCGTAGTCGGACATGCTGCTCACGCAGGAAACACTCAGGGACAAGGGTGGATGGCTCTGCCGGGAAGAGCTGCGCGGAAGCGGGAAAGCTAGACGGGAGCGTACGGCGGACACCAACGTGCATGAAGCTAGCAGCTAGCCGGCAAAGCTCCCTGCTTAAAACGACCAATCAACGGACCTCAATACCCGGCCTCCTTCTCGTTACATGAGTAGCGTCTGGTGTAATAATAACCACAGCGCCTCCTGTTGGCCTGGAGGGAATCAGGCTAATAACGTCCAGAGTTATAATTAAACAACACCGTCCCCTTCTGGCCTGGAGGGGAACAGGCTAATAGTGTCCAGTGTTATAACGAGAACTACGCCCCCTGCTGGCCTGGAGGGAAACATAGACGGATGGATGGATGGATGGATGGATGGATGGATGGATGGATGGATGGATGGATGGATGGATAGATAGATAGATAGATAGATAGATAGATAGATAGATAGATAGATAGATAGATAGATAGATAGATAGATAGATAGATAGATAGATAGATAGTGCTTGTGCTCATTGTTTCATAGATGAACCACATGAACGTGTGACTCATGTTATACATTTACAGGTGTTTTACCTGATTTTATTACTACTTTAATAAAGCGAGCCAGGTGTGAGTCAACAACAGCCCCCATAAGAAAAAACTAGGGTTAAAACAATGTAAAGTTCAGTGCATTCATTCAGCAAACATGCATTTATTTATTTCTACATGAATACACAGACATCAAAATATGATTTAGCTTCACAACTGATTTCATTATATGTCATGATGGAAAGTTCAGCTGCACATAGTGAATATACAGTAATCTCTCGCTTGTTCACGCTTCAAGATGCCCGGCTTCACTACATTTTTAGTAGATAGTCAGGTGATACCGTACGCGCATGCTATTGGCTGACCACCTCCGTGCTGCTGTGCACTGTGATGCACTTTATCAGTGAACCTACGGAGGCTGCAGGTGCAGGTGATGACCTCCACAGGTGAGCAGTAGAAACACCTGGAGAGCTGCCGTTTCTGTCTTTCCCTTTCATGCTTTGTTTTCTATCCTACCACCTCCATGCTGAAATCACACAACTTGTTCATCGAGGACGTGAATTCGTCTGCATCACCCTTTGCACTGGAAACACCTTTCACCACAAGCCATCAAGTCCTCTACGATTTCTCTTTTCCAGCCCTCCAACCTTCAGAGTCCACTCCCAGGGCAATCTTCATGTACTCATAGACCACGTAGGATACGCTCATAGATGGGATGACTTTCAGCAGGTTGGGGGAAATTCCCCCGTAAAGTCCGGCCAACCCCCCCTGGGTCACGATGCTGTGAAGCAAGGTCAGCATGGAGGGCTTAGGGACTCCCTTCACTGACACTGTGGGCCAATAAACAGACTAGTGTCAGGAACAGGTTGTGTCACATTTGTGTGGTTCATTTGTACCTAAAGGTTCATAATTTTGCAGCCGGTTAACAACAGATGTGTTGAAGGTAGTGACCCAACACCGATCTACACCGGCAGGACCACAGCCATCCTGACCTTGAGCCTGCATTCGAGTGAGAATCACAACCAATGGGTAACTTGCCAACAGTCCAGAGGTGCTGGAGATGGCACCGCAGCCGACCAGCACCGCGACCCCCGGATCGGTCAGGCCCTTGCTCCTGTTCAGCCAGGAAGTCTTCAGCGTCTGTGGGACAGGGGCAGATTAGAAAAGGTCAACACTAAGAGACTGTGAGCGCTGTGTGACGTCATGTCTCTGACCTCATAGACAGCCAGGTCAACGCCAGCATAAGGAATGATGCTCAGGATGTTGGGGAGGTAGCCCTTGTAGAAGGCCATGATACCCTCCCTCTGCAGGATCTGTTTGGCACAGTCTGCTATTCCTGAGTACTGGCCTGTTGTCCTCAGGGTGAGACGAGTCTTCAGCACCTGTGGAAGCACAGACATGGACAAGAAGAGAGAAGCACAAAGACAAAGACGTGAGTGCCTGATCCTGATCAAACAGTCCTGCAGCAGCTCAGATGAGTCCATTACCCTGGTATTACCTCCAGCGGGTAGATGGCGGTCTGAGCAGTCGCCCCAGCCAGAGCGCCTGCCACAAACCTCTCATGAACCCTCAGGTTGGTCTGATTGTTCCTGCAGTACATCAACTTCTTGATCTGTGAACAAACGAGAGGCACAAGCAGTCATTTTAGACCCGCTACCAGGCAGCTAGCTTAGCTTAGCCTAACAAGAGAAAGCAGCCTGTGGCAGCTAACTTTAGCTGAAGTTATCTGGAACATATCAGTTCCTACCTCCAACAGAAAACACATATTCAGTGTTTTTACTTGTGCAGACACATTTTTAAATATTCAATATTTCAACAGTGTTTATGTCACTGTTTACAGTTTACAGTCTTTATTTGAAAGGGTTATGGTGATTTTATATCTGACTGTGCTTCAGAGAATTTCCCAACCTTAGCAGTGAACTCCAGGGTTATGGTTAGGGATTAGGGTTAGGGTTTAGATTAGGATCCGGGTTAAGGTTGGGGTTAGGGTTAGGGTTTAGGGGTTAGGGTTAGGAATGGGGTTAGGGTTTAGGGTTAGGGTTTAGAGCTTAGGGGTTAGAGTTTAGGGCTTAGGGGTTAAGGTTTAGGGTTGGAAAGTAAATGAAAATTTTAAATACACAATAGAGTAAGGTTTTATTTATTACTGACTAATTAAATGATTACAATACAAACAACAACAAATGTGGGAACTCCGCCCCACCTGATCATAGGCTATGAACTTGATAGCGGATTCTGGGGCAATTTTCAGAACGTTGATCCCGTTGCCCCTCCATAATGCCGGCAGTCCTCCTTCTCTCACCATGGACTGGAGCTTCTTCTGGATGCTTCCTTTAAATCCTCTGGAACCGTGGACCTGGAACCAAAACACTCAGAATCAACGGCACATGATACACCATTGGATTCTCACTGAGCTGAGGGATGATGTCATGGCCTCCGACAGACCTGCTGGAAAACCTTGACACGATCTATGGGGGCGGTCACGGTCCGAGCCATGCCCCCCGCCGTGGCACCCGCCATCAGCTGCCGCCAGACAAAACCAGACTTCTTCTCCTCTTCAGAAAACTCATCTGGGACTGTCAGCTGCTCACCGATATCCAGCATCTACTGGACCAACAGGAAGTGAAGTGGAAGAGATGCACCGTCATTCACTTATTGAATTTCACACCATCAATGAGGCGCCTGTTGTCTTATGTCTAACACTGTCCTCATGGAATACGGTCTAAAGCAGAAGCTTTAGTTCTCAGCAACTAAACCCAACAGTGTGGCTCTTGAGGCATCACCAGTGATCGCTTCCAGTAGTGCGCCACATCCTCCAAGTTACTGAGAGGGTTGAACAGGAAGTAGTCCCGCAACTCATTCCAGTCGATGGTCATGGTGCCGTCTTTGTCCATTCTAGGAAAACACACAACCAGCACAGAATCAGAGGGCAACAGTAATCTGACCTCAACCCCAAGCCTAACCCTAAACCTAATCCTAAACCTAACCCTAACCCTAACAGTAGCCCTAACCCTAACCCTAAATCTAACCCTAAACCTAACCCTAACCATAACCTTAATGCTAAACCTAATCCCAAACCTAACCCTAAACCTAACCCTAACCCTAATCCTAATCCTATTCCTATTCCTATTCCTATTCCTATTCCTATTCCTATTCCTATTCCTACTCCTAATCCTAAACCTAATCCTAACCCTAACCCTAACCTTAAACCTAACCCTAAACCTAACACTAACACTAAACCTAACCCTAACCCTAACCTTAAACCTAACCCTAACCCTAACCCTAACCTTAAACCTAACCCTAACCCTAAACCTAACCTTAAACCTAACACTAAACCTAACCCTAAACCTAACCTTAAACCTAACCCTAAACATAACACTAAACCTAACCCTAACCCTAACCTTAAACCTAACCCTAACCCTAAACCTAACCTTAAACCTAACCCTAGACATAACACTAAACCTAACCCTAGCATCAACCCTAACCATAAACCGAACACTAAAACGAACTCTAACCCAAAACCTAACCATAACCCTTAACCTAAACCTAACCCTAAACCTAACCCTGGTATTAACCAGACCAGACAGATTAACTGTATGTTAACTGGAAACAGATCAGACGCCACAGAACCAGAACCAGTCCTTAGGTCATCAAAGGAGCTGGATGCATGCACCACCCGGGTCCTCAGAACCCCCCACCTCCAGGAGTGTGAGCCCACCTTTGCAGAATGGTGGTGGTGTCCTGAAGGCTGATGTTCACCCCGATGGAGAGCAGAGAGCGTTGGATCTCTGAGGCGTCGACTTCTCCTGCAGAGATCCACAGATGAACTGTTAGGACGTTCTCCTGCTAGCGTAGCTGCACATGCTATCGCCCTCGTCTCCCCCCCTGTTGGTTCATTTTCAGCACACAAACAGAAAAACTACCCAACACATTTCCTGAACCTCGATGGGAGGAGGACTCCCTGGTTGTCACAGACCAACAACGTCCCCCTTGTTGTTTACCCTGGACAGACGGGACATCGTTCTTCGCTCTCTTTAATTATTCAGGAGATAATTCGTGGCCAGACTCGATTGTTAGAATTTATAATTTGGTGCAGATTCAGATTTAAATATGGATTCACTGGATTCAAAACTGAACCCACTAACCGTCTTTGTTCTCGTCTAAACTATGAAACACGATCTTCAGCTGCTTCTCGTTGGCTTGGAGATACTGCACAAACTCCTCAAAGTCCAGCACGCCGTCCTGGTTCGTGTCGCCCACCTTCACAATCTGAAAACACAAACAGACGTGGGTTTTGAATGAATGAATGAATGAATGAATGAATGAATGAATGAATGAATGAATGAATTCTTTTATTTTGGTTTAAAAAAACTGATAATTGATCAGTCAATAACTGAACAAGGACTAGGCGTGACGACCCCAGTCAATCACAAGAGTAATTCACAGTGAAACATTCATTCATTCATTCATTCATTCATTCATTCATTCATTCATTCATTCATCTATTATTACTCCCAAAAACTTGATTTCATACTCATTCAATTTCAACATTGTTTGAACTCAGTTTTACGTCAGTGTTCCTTTTTCCACCAAACAACATAAATTTAGTTTTATTCCATTTAATGATAAGTTATTTAAAGCAAACCATTTTTTTTATTTCATACGTTCCATTTGTATAGTTTTTAATAACTCCTTTATGTTCCATCAAGAACAACATAAACTGATATCATCTGCACACATATTTAAATTTTATCGCTTACTGTGCAACAATCATTTATATAAATTATCAATAGCTATGGTCCGCAGACTGAGCCCTGTGGAACACCACAGTTAACCTGTTTACGCTGAGATTTAATGACATCAATGCTCACATATTGAAACCTACTGTTTCAATATGTGAGCAAAGTTGTGCTCTGCCTCTTTACTTTAACATAAAGAGTGATCAATTGTATCAAATGCTTTATGCAAATCAATAAATACGCCCACTCCAAACTGCTTATTATCCACAAACGACGCAATGTTTTTTACAAATTCCATCACTGCTAATGAAGTTGAGTGATTGCTCCTAAACCCAAACTGATGCTCATTCTATAAATCACATTTCTCAATAAAGGAATCTAATGTCTTTACTGCCCCAATCTTGGAAAATTGGGGCAGTAAAGAAACTGGTCTGTAATATGACACAGTTTGATTATCTCCATTTGTATAGAATGGTTGGCCTCCTGTTGTTTTTGTGGGATAGTGGGCAAACAGCTCTAGTTTTACTATCCGAGGCGACGCCTTTCTCACTGGGAACACCTGTTGGTGCGTCCTGCCCCTCCTTGTCGCCTGTTTTGATCAGTGTGGTTTGTCTTCAGCTCAGATATCACCAGGTCTCCCACTCTGGTGTCCTGTTCCAGGTCTTCTCTCCAGTCCTTCAGTCATCCTGTCTTTTTCTTTTGTCTGACTTCATCAGTTAAATCCAGCCGCCCACCTGTTGTTTGACCACCTTGCTCAGCTCCTCTGACATGAAGTTCAGGGACTTTTTAATTTCTTCAGTATCTTCTGCTAACTTCTTAGTTTACAAATTTATTCTTTATCAATAGAAGTTCTTAGAAAAGTTTAGTACAGTTCAACTGAAAAAAAAAAGACTTGGCGTTGACTTCAGAGCACAGGTCATGAAAATTGCCTAAAAACTGACCCTGAAAACTGAATCAAAACTTCTTTGTGAAGCTAAGAAACGTAACTAATCTCTCAGATGGTCAGTTATTTCAGTGATGTTCAATAGATTGATAGAGCTGATCAGAGCTGATCAGGACATCACATGTCTTCACATTTTCCTGTTCAAACCGGGGAAGCAGGTTGTTGGGTCAAATATCTGAACTCTACTTGACATCATCATCAACCTACGAACCACCACAAGGTCCAAGACTCAGCGGAGGACCGGCAGGTCCAACACCACCAGAGGGCAGCCCCCTGGACCTGGATCAAGAGGAGGGTTCTGTTAGGGTTCTGTCAGGGTTCTGTAAGGGTTCTGTCAGGGTTCTGTTAGGGTTCTGTTAGGGTTCTGTCAGGGTTCTGTCAGGGTTCTGTTAGGGTTCTGTTAGGGTTCTGTCAGGGTTCTGTCAGGGTTCTGTTAGGGTTCTGTTATGGTTCTGTCAGGGTTCTGTAAGGGTTCTATTAGGGTTCTGTTAGGGTTCTGTTAGGGTTCTGTCAGGGTTCTGTTAGGGTTCTGTCAGGGTTCTGTCAGGGTTCTATTAGGGTTCTGTTAGGGTTCTGTTAGGGTTCTGTTAGGGTTCTGTTAGGGTTCTGTCAGGGTTCTGTCAGGGTTCTATTAGGGTTCTGTTAGGGTTCTGTCAGGGTTCTGGCAGGGTTCTGTTAGGGTTCTGTTAGGGTTCTGTCAGGGTTCTGTCAGGGTTCTGTTAGGGTTCTGTTATGGTTCTGTCAGGGTTCTGTCAGGGTTCTATTAGGGTTCTGTTAGGGTTCTGTTAGGGTTCTGTCAGGGTTCTGTTAGGGTTCTGTCAGGGTTCTGTCAGGGTTCTATTAGGGTTCTATTAGGGTTCTGTTAGGGTTTTCACCCAAAAGAGAACAGATCCTTGTTCTGAAACAGACCTGTGATCTTTAAACACACACACACACACCTGCCCTCTGTCTCCAGCAGGTGTGTGTGACACAGGTGTGTGTGTGGCACAGGTGTGTGTGACACCGGTGTGTGTGTGTGTGACACTGGTGTTCTGTCTTACCCTCTCAATGGACCCTCTAGAAAGCCCCCGCCCCGCCAGCCACGCCCTCAGTTCGAAGATGTCGATGTGTCCGTCGTTGTTGAGGTCCAGTTGGTGGAAGAGCTGGGTCCAGAGCTGCTCCGGGTCCGGGTCTGGGTCTGGATCCGGGTCCGGCCCGGAGGCTCTGCTGTCCTGGCAGCGAGCCACAGGGAAGCAGGTCCAATAGGGTCCCATGACCGCAGCCAATCAGAGTCCGCTGATGGGAGGCAGGGGCCTCAGGTCCACCACGACCACTGGTCCCTGTAGTTGTGAACAGGATCCCTGTCCTGTGATGGTCCAGGTTCTGGACGTGAACCCGAGTAAATGTACGGATGAGTCAAACTGAGGTGGGCGGGGCAATGAGGCGTCACGCGTGTCTGAAACACTCTCTGGATAGAAGGTTATCATTTAATTCTGTGTGAACGTTTTCTCCTCATGTCCCATGATGCTCTGCTGCTCGCACCTGAGCCCACAAGATACTTCTAGAGACAGCATGTCTCTACGTGACACGGACCCATCGGGCGTGTTCTGGTGAAATGTGATGGTTTGACACAACCGTGTTCACACGGGGCTCTAAACATGCTAAACAAAAGTTGTGTTTTGTCTCTCAGCGAGGCGTGTTCCTGCTCAGAATGACCCGTCATTAGAAGAGAATGGATCCGTGTGTAACCAGTGTTCAGCAGTAGGTCGCAGGGTGTGTCACACCCACACACACACACCCACACACACACACACACACACACACACTCACAAACACAGTCAGTTTTCTACCACTAGCAACAAACATATAGGTGATCACTGCTCTCCTCTGATAGGTCAGCCACTTACCAGGTTTCCATGACTACCAGGTAGCCCCCGGTGGCAGGTGTTCTGTTGTCCTTCGTCTGTGAACTCGTCTCCATCAGCAGCTCTCTGCCTCCAGAGGAGAGCCACACCCCCCACCTGCTCCTCCCTCATCACCTCATTGTCCCGGATCAATGGTCCAATCAGATGATGGAGCAGATGATGGAGCCGATGATGGAGCCGATAGCCGACGTGCCATATAAGACCACCAGGGGCGCGTCTGGACCAGCAGGTCTCCGGCGGTGGACTCAGCAGCTGCTCGTTTCCCGTTGAATCTTCTCCAGACTCCTCAGCGCGATGTGTAAGGGACTCTCCTCACTGCCCGCCTCCTGCCTGGAGAGGTAAGCGTCCCGCCGGGTCGTCCCGGTCTCTCCATCCCCTGATCGTGGAGCGTGTCGTGAACCGTTTGACGTGTGATTTGTGTTTCAGGGCGAAGGGGATGCGCGTGAAGTTAAGCCATCTGGCTGAGACACATCACAGACAAAAGCAAAGCTCCAGGTCAATAATCAATAATCAAACCGATAGTAATGGCTCATCAATGCGACCCTGACATGACAAAGAACTGAACTGTGGTCTCTCCTCAGGGCTCAGGATGGAAAAGCTTTTCAGGACCTGGAAGCTCTGCTGAACAACAAAAGTAAGAGAGTCTTCCCCTTTCCTTTGTTTATACCAACGTCAGCGTCTGATCACATGATCATACGGACTGGAGACACTAGGCAGGATTCACTCCTGAGGATGTTGTACAGTGATCCCTCTTCCCTCACGGTTAATGAGTTCCAGGAACCACACGATTAACGAATTCCACGATTGTACTTCCTGAATTGTACTGCCTGTGTTGTTCTGCCTGTGTTGTTCTGCCTGTGTTGTTCTGCCTGAATTGTACTGCCTGTGTTGTTCTGCCTGTGTTGTCCTGCCTGTTGTACTGCCTGTTGTACTGCCTGAATTGTACTGCCTGAGTTGTACTGCCTGTTGTACTGCCTGTTGTACTGCCTGAATTGTACTGCCTGAGTTGTACTGCCTGTTATACTGCCTGAGTTGTACTGCCTGTTGTACTGCCTGAATTGTACTGCCTGAGTTGTACTGCTTGTGTTGTCCTGCTTGTTGTCCTGCCTGTTGACCGTGGGTCAGAGAGGACTGTAATTTCATCCGTGCTATATGTTGTGCATGTATGGTAGACCTGACAATAAAGCTGACTTTGATGTGACTGCTGACCAAAAATCTATGAAGGTGAAGTTGCGCGCGTCGATGCGTGAGGGTGCACCGTATTTCCATGGAAACAGGACGTGATTCCCAGACTTCACAGGAAGTCACAGGAAACCAGAATCATGGTGAAGGTTCACCGTCTGTCAGGACACGGCCGTTAGGGAACACGCTTCTGTGGCTTCAGCGGTCTCCTCCTCCTCATCAGGTGCTCTGCAGGCCTTCCATGAGTTCCTGCTTTCAGAGTTCAGCGATGAAAACCTGAGGTTCTGGCTCGCCTGTGAGGACTACAGTGTTTCTCCCTCCAAGACCAAGGCCTGCAGCATCTACGAGCGCTTCATCAACCCTGACGCCCCACAGGAGGTGGGTGGAGTCGACGGTGACCAGACCGAATCTGTGCAGGACTATTAACAACAGTCTTTTGCCCTCAGGTGAACCTGGACGCAGAGACCCGGGACCACCTGCTGAGCGTGGGGGACTCCGTGTGTCGTGACACCTTCCAGCAGGCACAGCGGAGGATCTACAGTCTGATGGCCAAGGACTCCTTCCCCCGGTTCCTGCGCTCCCCCCACTGCATGGAGGCCATCAAGGCTTTCTGAAGGCTCTGTGATCACAGACCTGCTGAAGAACCTCCTGGTAGTGTTTCCTGAAGGTCCCGACATGATGTTAATGTGACACCACGGGACACGCCTCTGGTGTCTTCACCCCCCCAATAAAGTACCTGCAAAGTCCTGGAGCGTCGTTGAGTGTTTTTCTGTGATGTGGTTGCTAACAAGACGCCTTCCTTCTGTCACATGCTTTTACTGTGAAAGGTGACTTGAAGTGGACTGAAAAGTTGTCTGTACCCATGAAATCAAAAACAGTACGAACACGTAACGTTAAAAACATCGGTTCAAAGGAAAGGCTAGCCCACCTTAATTATCGCGACGTTATCATGACATCAACACGATGTTAGCACAACATTAGCACAACAGACATGTCATTACAACAGTCTTCACCACCTTCATTTCTTGACACCCTCATTTGCAACTAAGACCGGCCTTCATTTGCTGGATAATCATTAATGACATCAGGACGGCTGTAGTCTAATAATAAATCACCAGACAATGAACAACCTTTATTCATAAATTAATAATCAACATCTCTGTAAATGAAATTATTTATTTTAGAACAGAAGTCCTTTTTAATAAGAAATAATTATATTAAAACTCACTCCAGGGGACTGATGAGCTTTATCCTGCTTCACACAGACAAGAGGTTGGAAATGGAAGCAGTGGATCTCAGGATATTCTGCTGGACTTTAATCCAGAACACTGGCGCAGTTGTGAGGGCTTAATTTTGGGGTAACAGCTGGTAACCTGTTACGTGACCGAGACAGGAGGCACAGGCGCATGCATTCATCTGTGCGTCATTCAGCACAGAAGTCACTTTTCAAAATATCTTTTAGACTGATAATAACAAAAAAAAAAGATTTAAATGTTCTGTGCATCCTGGTACCAAATGATTCAGGACAACTGTCCCAATCATTCATTTAATTACTAAATATTCAATCATAACATGGTTTTTATTTTTTATAGTAAGTCTTTTGGGGGCTCCTACCCACTGGGTTTTAAACTTCTGTCAACTTTACGCCATTCTTCTTGGAACCAGAACAACAAGGTTCGTCTTTGTTGCTTCAGATGTGGGTCGCTTCCTTTAGCGCCCCCTACAGGAGGCTCAGCGACAGGCTGGTGTAAAGCAGTGTAGGTGAGACAGACCACAACTCCGCTGTTTCACTGTGTTTTTATTCTTTTCACTTCATGAATGTGCTTCAAACCATCATATCCTGTAGGTTTATATTTCACAGCTCCGGTTTCAAACTATTTCCACATTACAAAATGAACCCAGATCAGGTGATTATCAACAACAATAAAATACGTGCACTTAAAAGAGGCCATCTGAACAACACCCATGGTAAATACAGGCCACACTGGAAACTATTCACAAGCTTCTGCTGGAACTGGTGAAATGAATATGAACTAGTGTGGAGGGTCGCTGTCACAAACTTTAAATACTGTCCTGTTGTTGCTTAAAACATGGCAAAAAAAACAGCATGACCTACACACACTTGCCTACATGTCGGCTGTTCTGGCGACTGAACGTCCTGCCACAGATTATTCCCACCGATGGACCGACAGACAGAATCTGTCCAGCTCTTGTCGGTTCTGCTTCAGCCGGGCCCGTTGAGTCCTTGTGTTGGTTCTTCTATGTTTGAGTCCATGTGGGCAGACCTAGAGGTAGTGTGTGTGGTTGAAGAGGTGCCACCATGTGGTCACGACTAGTCACAGTGTGGTGAAATCAAGCGAGCCACAGCCAAACAGCTCCGATGAGGACGTCCAGATGAACAAAATCTGGTCAAAGACTGGCAGTAAAATAACCTCCAGGGGGTGTGACGGCTACCGGCGTCTGGACCGTCGTCAGGAACCTGCCCAACACCAACCGCACAAAACAACCACGCAAAAACCCACAGATCCACAGCTGTCTTTAACACCTGAGACTCAAATGGCGGTGATACGAGGATTGGAGGGGGGAGGAAGTGAAGACGTGAACGACTAGTCTAGGAGGACTAGTCTCATAATGTCAGAGAGATTCAACTACAAATGTTAGTGAGGATGCTAACACTATTAGCATCACAGCCCATCCTGCTACTGTCATGGCGATCAGGGTGGAGCTTTAAACACAACCTCTTATGAAGGAAGTGGATGCGGGGGGAGCTGCGGTGGCGCCTGAAGGCTACAGTCGCCCAAACATTCAGCAAGGGTTCGTCCCTGGACAGTGGGACCGTCGTCTGACCACAGAAAGTAAAGACACCTGGGGGGCTGCTGCCCCTGACTGTCATGGGTCAGCTATACCGGGCCACACTGGTAGGGCAGTGAGCAGCGAGGGGCCCCAGGTAGGGCCACAGGTAACGAGTCCTACATCAGCCTACAAGACAACACACTCACCAGGTGGACACCGGGTCCAGAACTTAGTCCTACCGTAGGATCACCCCCACCAGGTGGACACTGGGTCCAGAACTTAGTCCTACCATAGGATCACCCCCACCAGGTGGACACCGGGTCCAGAACGGCAGTCCTACCCTAGGATCACCCCCACCAGGTGGACACTGGGTCCAGAACGGCAGTCCTACCCTAGGATCACCCCCACCAGGAGGACACCGGGTCCAGAACGGCAGTCCTACCCTAGGATTAGCCCCACCAGGAGGACACCAGGTCCAGAACGGCAGTCCTACCCTAGGATCACCCCCACCAGGTGGACACCGGGTCCAGAATGGCAGTCCTACCCTAGGGTCACCCCCACTCACCAGGAACCTGATCACTTGTTCACCAGACAACATTCCCTAAAGCTGAAACCCAGAAGCTCCGTCTGACGTGATCACGAGAACACCAGCATTACCACGTTAGTAAAGTTAGGGTAGGGACAGTACTGGTAGTAATAGTATAGTAGTAGTTGTAGTTATAGAAGTAATGGTAGTTATACTAGTAGTAGTAGTAGTAGCAGTACAGTTGTAATAGTAGTTGTGGTAGTAGTAATAGTAGTAATGGTATAGTAGTAGTAGTAGTAATAGTAGTTATTGTAGTAATAGTAGTTGTAATAGTAGTAGTAATAGTAGTCATAGTTGTAGTAATAGTAGTTATAGTGGTAGTAATAGAAGTTAGTTGTAACTGTAATTAAGTAGTAAAAGTAGTTAAAGTTGTAACAGTTGTTATAGTTGTAGAAGTAGTAATAGTGGTAATGGTAGCTATGGTACAGTAGCAGTAATAGCAGGTATAGTAGAAGTAATAGTAGTATAGTAGTAATAGATAAGAGTAGTAGTTGTTGTAGTGATAGTATAGCATTACTACTACAATAGTAGAAGTAGCAGTAGTAGTAGTATAGTAGTAGTAATAGTAGTAGTAGTTATCTCAGTTGTAGTAGTAATAGCAGTACTGGTAGGTATGGTAGTTATACTAGTAGTAGTAGTAGTAGTAGTAATGGTAGATATGGCATACTAGTAGTAATGTTAATGGTAGTAGTAGTAATAGTAGTTATAGTAGTAGTAACAGCAATAATGGTAGATATGGTAGTGATACTAGTAGTAGTAGTAATAGCAGTAGTGGTAGTGATACTAGTAGTAGTAGTAATAGCAGTAGTGGTAGTGATGCTAGTAGTAGTAGTAATAGCAGTAGTGGTAGTGATACTAGTAGTAGTAGTAATAACAGTAGTGGTAGTGATACTAGTAGTAGTAATAACAGTAGTGGTAGTGATACTAGTAGTAGTAGTAATAGCAGTAGTGGTAGTGATACTAGTAGTAGTAGTAATAGAAGTAGTGGTAGTGATACTAGTAGTAGTAGTAATAGCAGTAGTGGTAGTGATACTAGTAGTAGTAGTAATAACAGTAGTGGTAGTGATACTAGTAGTAGTAGTAATAGCAGTAGTGGTAGTGATACTAGTAGTAGTAGTAATAGCAGTAGTGGTAGTGATACTAGTAGTAGTAGTAATAGCAGTAGTGGTAGTGATACTGGTAGTAGTAGTAATAGCAGTAGTGGTAGTGATACTAGTAGTAGTAGTAATAGCAGTAGTGGTAGTGATACTAGTAGTAGTAATAACAGTAGTGGTAGTGATACTGGTAGTAGTAGTAATAGCAGTAGTGGTAGTGATACTAGTAGTAGTAGTAATAGCAGTAGTGGTAGTGATACTGGTAGTAGTAGTAATAGAAGTAGTGGAAGTGATACTAGTAGTAGTAGTAATAGCAGTAGTGGTAGTGATACTAGTAGTAGTAATAACAGTAGTGGTAGTGATACTGGTAGTAGTAGTAATAGCAGTAGTGGTAGTGATACTAGTAGTAGTAGTAATAGCAGTAGTGGTAGTGATACTGGTAGTAGTAGTAATAGCAGTAGTGGTAGTGATACTAGTAGTAGTAGTAATAGCAGTAGTGGTAGTGATACTAGTAGTAGTAATAACAGTAGTGGTAGTGATACTGGTAGTAGTAGTAATAGCAGTAGTGGTAGTGATACTAGTAGTAGTAGTAATAACAGTAGTGGTAGTGATACTGGTAGTAGTAGTAATAGCAGTAGTGGTAGTGATACTAGTAGTAGTAGTAATAGCAGTAGTGGTAGTGATACTAGTAGTAGTAGTAATAGCAGTAGTGGTAGTGATACTAGTAGTAGTAGTAATAACAGTAGTGGTAGTGATACTAGTAGTAGTAGTAATAGCAGTAGTGGTAGTGATACTAGTAGTAGTAGTAATAGCAGTAGTGGTAGAGATACTAGTAGTAGTAGTAATAACAGTAGTGGTAGTGATACTAGTAGTAGTAATAACAGTAGTGGTAGTGATACTAGTAGTAGTAGTAATAGCAGTAGTGGTAGTGATACTAGTAGTAGTAGTAATAGCAGTAGTGGTAGTGATACTAGTAGTAGTAGTAATAGCAGTAGTGGTAGTGATACTAGTAGTAGTAGTAATAGCAGTAGTGGTAGTGATACTAGTAGTAGTAGTAATAACAGTAGTGGTAGTGATACTAGTAGTAGTAGTAATAGCAGTAGTGGTAGTGATACTAGTAGTAGTAGTAATAGCAGTAGTGGTAGTGATACTGGTAGTAGTAGTAATAGCAGTAGTGGTAGTGATACTGGTAGTAGTAGTAATAGCAGTAGTGGTAGTGATACTAGTAGTAGTAGTAATAGCAGTAGTGGTAGTGATACTAGTAGTAGTAATAACAGTAGTGGTAGTGATACTGGTAGTCGTGGTAACGCAGTAAACCATCCCATCATTGGTTCTTCCTATTTGGTCAAAAGTCAAAGAGTTTACAGCTGGGAGGTCAAAGGTCATTCATGGAGGAAACTCTTCAGTGGGTGTTTGGGTGACGCGGACTCTTTTAACCCTTTCTGTGCTGTGCTGGGTCACGATGGTCACATGGTCAGACGGCGCCGTGAGTTTGAGCCTTAAAGGACGAGTTCGCCCTAAAATAGAGACGTGATCATCTGCTGCTCACCAGGAACGAACACACGGCCTCCAGCGCTGGAGTCCAGCACGCTGACGGTGAACCACGTGCACACCTGTCCTACAAACCCCCGTCACATGACCTGCCCCCCCCCGAGGGAACGCGTGATGCTCCTCACGTCTGTTAGAGAACAAACACCGACTCCTGCACCGTCAGCACCGAGGTGTCGCCGTGAGTCACACCAGTATTTAAAAGCTGCACAAACACAAAGACGTGCAGGTGACCACACCTGCATTTGGGGGTGAACTGCTCCTTTAATAGTGATGCTCGTGTTACAGAGGAGAGAACACACACCTCACGCTAGAAGTCACACAAAAAGGCTTTTCTGACTCCAGTCCCGTGTACAGAGAATATTTATATGTGTCAGACTAGTATGGGTACACGTATATAGAAGTACATGATGAGAATACAGGTGTGGTATGGATACACAGGTGCTAACAGCGAGATGCTAACAGGGACTGAGGTATAAACAGCCACCGGACCCCCCCCCCCCCAGTCGTTCAAAGGTACACAATTTTGCGACAGAGGGTAAAAGGTGAGGATGAATACATTTTTTTAATCCCACTAAAAATTTCTCGTGAAAATCCAGTCGATATAAATTTGGACGAATCCTCTACAAAAGGTTCCTACAGAATCAAAGAAATTAAATGTTAATATAACATTTCTGTTATGGTGTTAATTTTAATAACCATTAATCTGGTTAGCAGTACCTTTAACTAGCAGGTTAGTTCTCTACATATGTACACACTACCAGCGAGGATGAGGTATTTACAGGTGGGGAGCAGCGTTCTGATTGGACGACAGACACACCTGTCGTGACGCTTTTATGTTTGCAACCCAGGAAGCTGGAAAACCGGCCAATGAGACGCGAGCGTGACGACGGAACCGCGTCGCTGGGATGGCGTCAGAGAGAGGATGGATGGAGACGGGGGGGTGGGTGGGATGGAGAAACAACAACACAACGCGACACACACGCGCCGGCGGTGACGGTGTGTGTGTGTGTGTGTGTGTGTGTGAGCCGCGGACACACACGCGCGAGTGTCTTACCGACGGTAAATGAAACACGGTGAGCGGGTGACGTGTTCATGAGGTGAGTGTCTCTGTGGCATGACGTCGCAGCGGCGCGCGCCCACCAGCAGGGGGCGGGGCTCTAGAGGGCGGTGAGGCGGCCGGTGAGCGCCGCCTGCAGCTCCGACGGGAGGAACACCCCCAGCTCCGTGATGATGCCTCCTGTGATCAGCTGGTGGGGGGTCACGTCGAACGCCGGGTTCCACACCTCGATACCTGTGGGGAGAAGACACCCGATGATGTCATCCAAGACACCTTATGATGTCATCGAAGAGACCTGATGATGTCATCCAAGACACCTGATGATGTCATCCAAGACACCTGATGATGTCATCCAAAACAGCTGGTGATGTCATCGACAGCTCAGACACGGCGCAAGGCGTCAGGCAAACTGACGCCTTGCGCCGTGTCGCCGCCTCCGATCCACTTCCTGTCTCCAGCGACTCACCTGGTGCGGCGATGGGGACGCCGTTGATCTTGGTGAGCTCCTCGGGGGGGCGCACCTCGATGACGATGTCCCTGCC
Organism: Antennarius maculatus; assembly: GCA_013358685.1. Taxonomy (NCBI): domain Eukaryota; kingdom Metazoa; phylum Chordata; class Actinopteri; order Lophiiformes; family Antennariidae; genus Antennarius; species Antennarius maculatus. The sequence goes on from CM023612.1 coordinate 25,435,800, forward strand.
ACTCTCCAGGCTCAGGTCACATGATGTGCTGGGCGCCGCCACGTAGAAAGGAATCCCATGATGCTTTGCGGCGATGGCCAGCTGGTAGGTGCCCACTTTGTTGGCCGTGTCCCCGTTGGCGACAACCCTGTCGGCCCCCACCACCACGGCTGAGAGGAAGCAGAAGAGGAGGACAGATGAAGGCCCGGCGACGGGCGGGGGGAGTGGGCGGGGCTGGAGGGGGCGTTCACACACCTGTGATGTCCATCTCCCTCATGGTGAGCGCCGCCATGCTGTCGGTGATGAGCGTGGCGGGGATGCCCTCGGCCACCGCCTCGTAGGCGGTGAGGCGGGAGCCCTGGTTGTAGGGGCGTGTCTCCGTCAGGTAGAGGCGCTTCAGCCGGCCCAGCGCGTGGAGGCTCCGCACCACGCCTGCACACACACACACAACCGTTACACACCCGTTAGCACCCCCCACCCCCTCCCGCCACGCCCGGCGCCCCCGCTCACCCAGCGCCGTCCCGTATCCGGCGGTGGCCAGCGAGCCCGTGTTGCAGTGCGTCAGGATGGTCACCGAGTCCCTGGGGACGCCAGACAGGATGTGCTGGGCGCCATAGTTACCGATCTTCCTGTTGTCGTTGACGTCGCGCTCTAGCATGTCTTCAATCCAGGTGATCACACTGCAGGGGGGGGTCAGAAGGTCATCCAGAGTTGATGTTACCTCCAGAAAGCAGTGCATCCTGGGATGGGCTTCAAGAAACATCGTAGTAATCCCAACATGACGTCTAGATATATACTTTATTAATATTCTTTATTCTATATATACTCATATACAATACTTATATAAACTAATATACACTTTATTAATCCCAAAGGAAATTTGGGAATTCAGTTTCTGCATCCCAAAAGTAAGAACAGAATGGAAGTGGAAGTGGAAGTGGACGCAAGGATGGACTTTAGGTAACAGTCACTCAGTCATTATCTTAACCCGCTGATGCGGGTCGCGGGGGAGCCGGTGCCTATCCCGGCAGTCTCAGGGCGTGAGGCGGGGGACACTCCGGGCACGATGCCAGTGTACCGCGGAGCCACACAGAGACAAACAACCACTCACACACACCTTCACTCCTAAGGGCAATTTGGGACCGGCCAATCAACCTAAACAGCATGCTTTTGGAGGGGGGAGGAAGCCGGAGAACCCGGAGAGAACCCACGCAGACACGGGGAGAGCAGAGAGTCCCGCTCTGTGCGAACTCCGCACAGTAGGTAACAGTAGAATATAAAAACTAAAACTGTTAATTTAAGGATTTTATTAATAACATCATAACTGTTTAAGTAAAAAGAAAAAAAGAGTAAAATTATATATTATTTTTATCAAAATGTTAAAGCCTGGTAGTCATTAAAAAAAAAGTTTTCAAAATAGATGTAACACAGTTGTTGTTTTTTCACTTTTGCTTTTCACTCAACAGTTTTCTTTGCCTTTAATTCATATTTTCTCCTGTGGAAACTGAACCAACCCGACAGAAGTAATATCTGTAGTAATATCTGTAGTACTATCTGTAGTACTATCTGTAGTACTATCTGTAGTAATATCTGTAGTAATATCTGTCGTAATATCTGTAGTAATATCTGTAGTACTATCTGTAGTACTATCTGTAGTACTATCTGTAGTAATATCTGTAGTACTATCTGTAGTACTATCTGTAGTAATATCTGTCGTAATTTCTGTAGTAATATCTGTAGTAATATCTGTAGTAATATCTGTAGTTATATCTGTAGTGATATCTGTAGTAATACCTGTAGTAATATCTGTAGTAATATCTGTAGTACTATCTGTAGTAATATCTGTAGTAATATCTGTAGTACTATCTGTAGTAATATCTGTCGTAATTTCTGTAGTAATATCTGTAGTAATATCTGTAGTTATATCTGTAGTGATATCTGTAGTAATATCTGTAGTAATATCTGTAGTAATATCTGTAGTACTATCTGTAGTAATATCTGTAGTAATATCTGTAGTACTATCTGTAGTAATATCTGTCGTAATTTCTGTAGTAATATCTGTAGTAATATCTGTAGTTATATCTGTAGTGATATCTGTAGTAATACCTGTAGTAATATATGTAGTAATATCTGTAGTAATATCTGTAGTAATATCTGTAGTTATATCTGTAGTGATATCTGTAGTAATACCTGTAGTAATATATGTAGTAATATCTGTAGTAATATCTGTAGTAATATCTGTAGTAATATATGTAGTAATATATGTAGTAATACCTGCAGTAATACCTGTAGTAATACCTGTAGTAATATCTGTCAGTAATATCTGTAGTAATATCTGTCAGTAATATCTGTAGTAATACCTGTAGTAATACCTGTAGTAATATATGTAGTAATATCTGTAGTAATATATGTAGTAATACCTGTAGTAATACCTGTAGTAATACCTGTAGTAATATCTGTAGTAATATCTGTAGTTATATCTGTAGTAATATCTGTAGTAATACCTGTAGTAATACCTGTAGTAACATCTGTAGTAATACCTGTAGTTATATCTGTAGTAATAGCTGTAGTAATATATGTAGTAATATCTGTAGTAATATATGTAGTAATATCTGTAGTAATACCTGTAGTAACACCTGTAGTAACATCTGTAGTAATACCTGTAGTTATATCTGTAGTAATAGCTGCAGTAATATATGTAGTAATATCTGTAGTAATATATGTAGTAATATCTGTAGTAATACCTGTAGTAACACCTGTAGTAATAGCTGTAGTTATATCTGTAGTTATATCTGTAGTAATATCTGTAGTAATAGCTGTAGTAACACCTGTAGTAACACCTGTAGTAATACCTGTAGTAATATCTGTAGTAATATCTGTAGTAATATCTGTAGTAATATCTGTAGTAATATCTGTAGTAATAGCTGTAGTAATACCTGTAGTAATATCTGTAGTAATATCTGTAGTAATATCTGTAGTAATATCTGTCTGTTTTTCTTCATTAACTTCTGATTGTTTTTATTCATTATCACTTGGTTTTTCTCCAACTTTTGCATCTTTTTCTGAGGCATGGTGATAATCAATCAATCAATCAATCAATAACCTTTATTAGAGTATCTCTTAATCCCCCCAGCAGACGTTCCAAAGCGCTTTAACAGACACACAAACCCAACAGGACTCTTCTTGTTGCTCTGGAGGTTCTGACTAACTCCTCCCTCACTGCAGCTGGAAACCAGCACACCTGTTGCTGATTGGTCCATTCTAATCAGACAGAATCACACAGGTGAATCACACAGGTGAGTCACACAGGTGAGTCACACAGGTGAGTCACACAGGTGAATCACACAGGTGAGTCACACAGGTGAGTCACACAGGTGAATCACACAGGTGAATCACACAGGTGAGTCACACAGGTGAGTCACACAGGTGAATCACACAGGTGAATCACACAGGTGAATCACACAGGTGAATCACACAGGTGAATCACACAGGTGAGTCACACAGGTGAGTCACACAGGTGAATCACACAGGTGAATCACACAGGTGAGTCACACAGGTGAGTCACACAGGTGAGTCACACAGGTGAATCACACAGGTGAATCACACAGGTGAGTCACACAGGTGAGTCACACAGGTGAATCACACAGGTGAATCACACAGGTGAATCACACAGGTGAGTCACACAGGTGAGTCACACAGGTGAGTCACACAGGTGAGTCACACAGGTGACGATCGTGACCAGAAACTCACACGAGATTCAAAAGAGGAGAAATGTAGAAATAGAATCTTCTTGAAGTGTATTTGAAGCTCACGTCCCAGAGACGCTGTCTGACACACGCAAACGAGAACACTGCATGCGTGCTCCTCTATCTGTCACTACTGGTATGTTTGTGTGTCCTGTGGGAGGAGCTAACTCACAGCTAATTAGCTATTAGCGCCCTGTGGCTAACAAACCTCTTCTGAGCAGAGGCTAAGCTAACAATGCCAACCCCGCTCACCTGTCCCTGAGGGGCTCAGGGTTCTTCTCCATGCTCTCGTTCTCGGCGAACTCCATCAGCTCGCGGGCGGCGCGGCCCATGTTGACGGCGGTGGGCCGGGCCGAGATCAGGTGACACAGAGACTCCCGGATGAAGGTCACGGGGTCATCGCCGCCGGCGCCCGCTCGCAGCTCCACGGCCAGGCTGAGGCAGCCCACGATGGCGATGGCTGGGGCGCCCCGCACCTGCAGGGGGGGGGGGGAGTCAGCATCACAATCTGAACCCCACCTCCAGGGTGGGCGGGGCTAGAACCCAGACCCAACTCAATGTAAGTAAATGTAACTAATAAATGTAACTAAATGTAACTCAATGTAATGTAACTAAATGTAACTACTCCTTAATGTAACTAATAAATGTAACTAAATGTAACTCAATGTAATGTAACTAAATGTAACTACTCCTTAATGTAACTAATAAATGTAACTAAATGTAACTCAATGTAATGTAACTAAATGTAACTACTCCTTAATGTAACTAATAAATGTAACTTCATGTAACTCAATGTAACTAAATGTAACTACTCCTTAATGTAACTAATAAATGTAACTAAATGTAACTCAATGTAATGTAACTAAATGTAACTACTCCTTAATGTAACTAATAAATGTAACTAAATGTAACTCAATGTAATGTAACTAAATGTAACTACTCCTTAATGTAACTAATAAATGTAACTAAATGTAACTAAATGTAATGTAACTAAATGTAACTACTCCTTAATGTGACTAATAAATGTAACTAAATGTAACTCAATGTAATGTAACTAAATGTAACTACTCCTTAATGTAACTAATAAATGTAACTAAATGTAACTCAATGTAACTAAATGTAACTACTCCTTAATGTAACTAATAAATGTAACTAAATGTAACTCAATGTAATGTAACTAAATGTAACTACTCCTTAATGTAACTAATAAATGTAACTAAATGTAACTCAATGTAATGTAACTAAATGTAACTACTCCTTAAATGTTAAATAACTCTGAATTTATTACTTATTCAAGTTACAAACATTTTGTTTGTAACTTGAATGTTTGTTTGTTTCTCTGTTCTAACATAAATCCTTTTCATTTGTCAGGTTATTAAACCCACAGAACTCCATCAATCAAGGATCAAACTGTCAATCAATAAAGAAAAATAACATCAGACACAAGTTAAGACGTTAGGTTTGTTCACAACGTTTAGTCAGTTAAAATGGGCTGAACTACTGCATTGTGGGAAATGTAGTTTTTGGTCAAAACACATTTCTAACCTATTTTTAGATACTCAGACCTTTCATGCTCTTGCGGGCCACATATAATGACGTGGAGGGCCACATTTGGCCCCCGGGCCTTGAGTTTGACACGTGATGTAGATGAAGCTGAAGTTGAACACCTCTCAGGTGAGGGGGGAGCAAAAAAACCCGGATGAGAACAAAAATCGCTGTTAAAGTCATTAATAATGAATCGATCACCGATCAAAGCAGCGCGCGGGGGGGGGGGGTACGGTTCTTGTTTGTCTCGCGGCTCTCGGTAACGTGAGGACTACAAATAAAGGTGTGGGGGGGGGTGCAGGTGGAACAACAACAGGCCGACCGGAGCGGCGCGACACAAAGGACCGGAGACAGACGCGCGCACGGCGGCGGAGGCGCTCTCTGCTCCCGGTGCGGGGGTGTCGGGGCTGGGGGGTCCGTACCTTCATGGACTTGATGGCCTCGAACGCGTCCTGCACCGAGCGCAGCTCCTCGTAGACCGTCTGGTGCGGCAGCAGCAGCTGGTTCAGGACCTGCAGGGAACCGGCCCGGTACCGGATCGCCTCCAACGTCATGACCGAACGGCAAGGCGGCCAGGGGGGGCGAGCGAACAACACCGATCCACCGGCTGCGCGCGCACGCACCTACCTCACACACTCTTCCTCACACACACACACACACACACACACACACACTTTCTCACACGCGACTCGGTGACCGCGGCCTGGCTGTCGGAAGTCCCGGAACCGTCCAAAGACAAACGGAAGGTGTGGAGGAGGTGGGGGGGGGAGGTCGGCGGTGCTGAACGGGAGGAGGCGGAGGGACGCGGGATGAGGAGGACCGGAGACCGGAGCCGTTCTCCCGCTGACACACCAGCAGGAAGGCAGACGCGGAACCACGTGTCCACCCGAACCAGGAAGCCGTCGCCTGCGTGGCCACGCCCTCTGAAGTCTCGCGGGTCGAGCGCTTTATTTTTTTTTTACTCGCCCCCCCTCAAGTCTCCCCCTTTGTCAGGAGACGTTCAGAGGCCTCATTAGCATAAAATCAAAGACCCAGACCCCGCCCCCTCCATATGTGTTTATAAGCAGGATTTTAACTTTTTTTTTTTTAATCTTTTCCTATGAATTTCTGACAGCTGAGGGGCGGAGCCAACATCTGATCACGTGGCTTCAGGTGTGTAACTCCCCCTTCACCTGCATCTTTCTGTCCACCCATCAGATTCATTCACTGAGAACGTGGGCGCCCCCTGCTGGCAGGGTGGATGTACTGCTGCCATATCATTTATTTATTGGATTCAGTTATTTATAAAATATACAGTAATCCCTCATTCCTCGCGGTTAATGCGTTCCAGGAACCACACGCAATTAACAAAATTCCGCAATAGAGCAACGAACTATTTATCTTATTATTTACCGTAATTTCAACGTTTAAGTGTTCATATTTCATTTTTTTGTTCATTGCTCAATGTCCAATCCTCACATTTAACTTATTGTCCTGCCCAGGATTTCTGTAAACACAGTACAGTAAAGAATACTAACATCATGAAGACAAGTGGCATGAGAATGTTCACTATGATCCACATCTTAACTATTGAAAAGGGTCAAAGCCTTAATTCACAAAAAAGTGTGAATGGCTTCAGCATCAACATGTCCTAAATATTGAATTTGTCCCACAGTGTGACGGACCCACTAAAAACAACTCTAGATGATGTAGTTCTGTTAAAAATAAAGAGGTATTACCATTAATAAATAAACCCAAGCTGTCAATAATTAACCAGTCCTTAAACACAGGTTATGTGTCACAATCTTTAATGAACATCATGAACATCATGCTGACCTTCGCTCCTCTGACGCTGGAACATGAACATGTGACCTCAGCTGAATCACATTTGACTTTTTATTTTCTTTCTTCTATGGAGTTACAAAAACATCGAAGCACACATGTGAACACAGCAGCGTGGTTCGAATGCTTCCGTCATGATGTCACAACAATATATTCAGTCGTTTCAAAGCGTCTCTCAGTGAAATGTTGAGGATCCAGGTCCAGGACAGAAGCTGACTACATTCCTACAGGCCCAGATTAGATGGAGAAGGAATTGTCCCTTCCTTCTCCATCTGCTCTTCTTCTGCTGGGATTTGCATCTTCATCTTTGTCCAGGAGCCCCGCCCACCAAAACTCTCTAGGCACCTGAGGCGGGAAAAATCCTTCCTGCCTTACATCCAGTTGTTGCCGTGGTAACACAAACAGTCCCAGGTCTCAGGACACAGTAGTAGTCAGTCTCCCCCACCTACCCATACCTGTCTGATTACCAGGAGGAGAAAAAGGGGCGCTTGCAGTGGAAGGTCTGCGTGAAGGCGTTGCCGAGGGCGACCACTCGCCCCTGGCTGCCTGAGCGGCTGTGTTCCACCACCACCCGGGGCATCTGCACCAGCTGGATGGGGCTCTTCCCGTCCTTCAGCGCCTGGGTCAGGTTCAACACCTGCAAACACAGGAGAACGTGAAGGGGCGGAGCCAGACACGGAGACATGGGGGGCTGGAGGCAGCGGGGACAGCAGGGTGGGACGGGGGTCAGGACTCACCTGTCCTCTCATGACAGACATCTGTCTCTCAAACATGGTTTCATCAAAGCCTTTATCCGTCTGGGGAGAGAGAACAACCGTTAGCGGTGAGGCGGACGCCTAGGGGAGGGGCCGATGACTCCAGGCGGGGCCCATGCCCATGGGCAGGAGCGACGCTTCAGGGCGAGGCCCATGCCTCAGGGCGGAGCCTCTAGGTGTGGCCGACGTCTAGGGGCAGGTTCTTGGGGTTTCAGCTGGCCTACCTTGAACATCTCGTAGAGGTCCTCACAAAGGTCCTGCACAAAGTTCATGTCCGACAGGCGGGACAGCAGCAGGTCTCGAGTGCCCTGGGAGAAGGCCTCCTTAGCCTGGGGGAGCCACGCCCAGTGGAACGGGTCTGGTGACGGAACAGAGGACAGGGAACACCTTTACCTGCTGGCAGTGAAGTCAGCCTCGTGTGGTGACCTCAACACGGTCATCTAGTGTAACGACTAAGGGATCCTAGATGGGGGGCAGCGCCCCTCATGGCGGACAGGGAGAGGACAGGAAAGACAGAGCAGGAAAGAGGGAGGAGCTTACAGGCCCGCCACTCATCCGGGTGTTTGAAGGGGAAGGCCAGGCCGTTGTCGATCGCCGCGATCTTGATGCAGGAAGCCGAGCTGCTCTCCGTCCAGTCTTGATCCTGTGGAGCGACAGACAGTCAGACATCAGCCGCATCTGACTGATCAGCAGCTGATTATGGTGATCAATGATTGATTGATGGTCCAAAGGCCTGGTGGTTACCGGCATCAGCCACGGTCCTGGACGGTTGTTTTGTTCTGACAAACAGGTGCACAAGTGTGTGTGTAGGGTAGGTGCACAGGTGTGTGTGTAGGGTAGGTGCACAGGTGTGTGTGTAGGGTAGGTGCACAGGTGTGTGTGTAGGGTAGGTGCACAGGTGTGTGTGTGTAGGGTAGGTGCACAGGTGTGTGCGCTCTAACCTCACCTTGTGTCCTCCCTCCTCTCCTCCTGGCTTCTCCTGCTTGATCAACCAGTTATCGTTCCCTCGGTCTGAGAAGACAAGAGGACAAAGTTCAGTTGGACACGCCGGCGTGACGCGCACAGCCGTGACCTGAAACATCCACGACAGCACACGACCCCTGAAGCCCACCAGTGTTCCTGATGATGTAGTCCAGCACCACCAGGCGCTCAAACTGGGCCTGCAGCTGCTTCCTGATGTTCTCCGGCAGAGGTTCTGCCTCAAAGAGCCGCAGCCAGTGGTCCGCTTCACGGTACCCCTCCACAAAGAGCTGGAAGGAGCCCACCTGGAGGCAGCACACCCACACACACACACATACCCAGGGGGCGTCAGCAGGCCAGACCAGCATCCCCAAGTCCTGATGACCCACTCCCCCCACCAGGAACACCTAACAGGAGGAACGAGAACTGGTTCTGGTTCTGTTCCAAGATGCTGGATGGAAGGTTTCCTGTCCTGTTAGCTAGCAGACTGAGCTACACCCAACACTAACCCTACCTAACCCTAATCCTAACTCTACCTATCCCTACTGAACCTCACCCAACCATAACCCCTAACCCCGATGTTCTTGTTTGCATGCATCCTTGCATCTTTGATGCACATTTTCTGGCAGGGACACAAGATCATCAGACAATGTGTGTCCCTGGAAGGCAAGCTTTAAATCTTCTTTACCTTTGGGCTTTTCCCTTCAGGGGTCTCCACAGCGAATCATTTGCCTCCATCTAACCCTGTCTTCTGCATCCTCTTCTCTCACACCAACTACCTTCATGTCCTCTTTCATTACATCCATAAACCTCCTCTTTGGTCTTCCTCTAGACCTCCTGCCTGGCAGTTCAAAACTCAGCATCCTTCTACCAATATATTCACTATCTCTCCTCTGGACATGTCCAAACCATCTCAGTCTGGCCTCTCTGACTTTATCTCCAAAACCTCTAACATGTGCTGTCCCTCTGATGTACTCATTCCTGATCCTATCCTTCCTGGTCACTCCCAGAGAGAACCTCAGCATCTTCATCTCTGCTACCTCCAGCTCTGTCTCCTGTCTTTTCCTCAGTGACACTGTCTCTAGACCAAACAACATCGCTGGTCTCACCACAGTTTTGTACACCTTTCCTTTCATTTTAGCTGAAACTCTTCTATCACACATCACACCTGACACTTTTCTCCACCCGTTCCATCCTGCCTGCACACGCTTCTTCACCTCTTTTCCCCACTCTCCATTGCTCTGGACTGTTGACCCCAAGTACTTCAAATCCTCCACCTTCTTGATCTCTTCTCCCTGTAACCTCACTCTTCCACTTGGGTCCCTCTCATTCACACACATGTACTCTGTCTTACTGCGGCTAACCTTCATCCCTCTCCTTTCCAGGACAAACCTCCACCTCTCTAGCTTCTCCTCCACCTGTTCCCTGCTCTCACTGCAGATCACAATGTCATCTGCAAACATCATACTCCATGGAGATTCCTGTCTAACCTTGTCTGTCAGCCTGTCCATCACCATAGTGAACAAGAAGGGGCTCAGAGCTGATCCCTGATGCAGTCCCACCTCCACCTTGAACTCCTCTGTCACACCCACAGCACACCTCACCACTGTCTTACAGTCCTCATACATGTCCTGCACTAACATACTTCTCTGACACTCCAGACTTCCTCATACAATACCACAGTTCCTCTCTGACCTATCTACGTAGGTCAGGGTAAAATTTTGAATTTAGGGGAAATCACACGTCAGGATTGTGTTTGCCATGTCGCGGGATGTTGCAGTCTGTGACTGCTTATATTCCTAGTTACTTTTGGGATGCATAAATATTTGTTGAAGCGCTTCCCAGGAATGCACTAAGTTCTTGAGGTAAAAGGAACTCCTAACCCTACCTAACCTCTAACCCCTACACCCATAGAGAGACGTGGAGACGGAGAAGACGATAGCGACAGCTCAAACTCTACAGAGAACATTTCATGCTAGTTTCTGTTGACAGTGTTATTGTGTTTATCGTCATAGAAGTCATTGGAAGCGCTCCCAAACGGTGACGAACATGAAACTAATAATGACCCCAGGAATCAAACCTCAGTTTGGGGGCATTGTTGTTCACGTGACCTCAAACCCAGCTGCTCCCTTTTTAAATGCATGCGCTAGAAGCTGCTAGCTCCACCTGGCAGGTAGCAACACAGCAGTCGCTCACCTTGGGCGGCAGCCCCACCCTGTGGAAGCGTCGCCCGACTTTGGGGACTTTCTCCAAGGCGTACTTCTTCCCCCTGGACTTGGCTCTGTCGATGGCACTGTAGTGAAACGTCTCGCTGGCCAGATACACCACCTGGTGGACAGGTGAAGCGTTAGCTGGAGAACTGCTGTTCAGAACACAGCTCTCTCTCCCGGCTGCTCTCAGGACCCACCTTGGTCCTCGGCACCACCCCCAGGCCCAGCTTGGCATCGACCAACGAGGCGGCGGCCTCCGACAGGTACCCCTGGTTGGGCACCAAGCAGCCGCGGCCAAAGCAGCAGGGGCAGCACAGCTGGAGGGGCGGGAGGAAAGCTCCATCAAGCTCTGCTCGCTGCTAACACAAACTGCCGATACACAACACTACCTTGTGAAAGTATTTGGTCCATTTGGGGTTCAGGTGCCCGTAGGGTTCCTCCGACTTTGGCTTGAAAACACCGATGATTTTCTGAGAAGACAGGATTGAAAACAGCTGACAGAACAGACCTCCACCCGCCCATCAGATGACATCACTTCCCAGTGGCTAAACTGATGCTAACGCGATGCTAATGACGGACATGTCGGCTCTTCTCACCCCTTTGGAGTCTTTGACAAAGTAGCTCCCACTGGAACCCTGGGAAATCCTCTCGGGGAAGACGCCGTTCTCGATGGCGTGCTCCGCCCTCTGGATGATGTCGGCAAACTCGGGGTCTTCAGGGAAGAGGTTGAAGTCACCGCTGTTGGCACCTGTGAAACACAGAGATGGTGTGATGGTGTAGTGGGCGTTGGCCTGGACCAGGAAGTCAGTGACGCGGGTCAGTGACACGGGTCAGCACCACCAAACCGGTTGGCGTCACGACGTCGGCTAGAATGTTCCAGTTCCTGTCCCGTCAAGGGTTAATCCATTCCTGATCCATCACCCTACAGGTGGGGGGACACGCCCCTCACTGCCTCTGGGCGGAGTCAATCCCAGTCCGTCAACACACTCACACAGAAACATCTGACGAACGGGACGTGAGGAGGTGCAGGAGGGCAGGTGAAGGAGGTGAAGGTGAAGGTGGAGGAGGTGATGGTAAAGGTGGGGGAGGTGAAGGAGGTGAAGGTGAAGGAGGTGAAGGTGGAGGTGGTGGAGGAGGTGAAGGTGAAGGTGAAGGAGGTGAAGGTGGAGGCGGTGAAGGTGGAGGAGGTGAAGGTGGAGGAGGTGAAGGTGGGGGAGGGCAGGTGAAGGAGGTGAAGGTGAAGGAGGTGAAGGTGGGGGAGGGCAGGTGAAGGAGGTGAAGGTGAAGGAGGTGAAGGTGGGGGAGGGCAGGTGAAGGTGGAGGAGGTGAAGGAGGTGAAGGTGGAGGAGGTGAAGGAGGTGAAGGTGGAGGAGATGAAGGTGAAGGAGGTGAAGGTGAAGGAGGTGAAGGAGGTGAAGGTGAAGGAGGTGAAGGTGGAGGAGGTGAAGGTGAAGGAGGTGAAGGTGAAGGAGGTGAAGGTGGAGGAGGTGAAGGAGGTGAGGTGAAGGAGGTGAAGGTGAAGGAGGTGAAGGTGGAGGAGGTGAAGGTGAAGGAGGTGAAGGTGAAGGAGGTGAAGGGAGGTGAAGGTGAAGGAGGTGAAGGAGGTGAAGGTGGAAGGAGGTGAAGGAGGTGAAGGTGAAGGAGGTGAAGGTGGAGGAGGTGAAGGAGGTGAAGGTGGAGGAGGTGAAGGAGGTGAAGGTGAAGGAGGTGAAGGTGGAGGAGGTGAAGGTGAAGGAGGTGAAGGTGGAGGAGGTGAAGGAGGTGAAGGTGGAGGAGGTGGAGGTGAAGGAGGTGAAGGTGAAGGAGGTGAAGGTGGAGGAGGTGAAGGAGGTGAAGGTGGAGGAGGTGGAGGTGAAGGAGGTTGAAGGTGAAGGAGGTGAAGGTGGAGGAGTGAGGTGAAGGAGGTGAAGGTGAAGGAGGTGAAGGTGGAGGAGGTGAAGGTGAAGGAGGTGAAGGTGAAGGAGTGAAGGTGAAGGAGGTGAGGTGAAGGAGGTGAAGGTGAAGGAGGTGAAGGTGGAAAGAGGTGGAAGGTGGAGGAGGTGAAGGAGGTGAAGGTGAGGAGGTGGAGGTGAAGGAGGTGTAGGTGAAGGAGGTGAAGGTGGAGGAGGTGGAGGTGAAGGAGGTGAAGGTGAGAGGTGAGGTGGAGGAGGTGAGGAGGTGAAGGAGAGGTGAAGGTGAAGGGAGGTGGAGGTGAAGGAGGTGAAGGTGGAGGAGGTGAAGGAGGTGAAGGTGGAGGAGGTGGAGGTGAAGGAGGTGAAGGTGAAGGAGGTGAAGGTGGAGGAGGTGGAGGTGGAGGAGGTGAAGGAGGTGAAGGTGAAGGAGGTGGAGGTGAAGGAGGTGAAGGTGAAGGAGGTGAAGGTGAAGGAGGTGAAGGTGAAGGAGGTGAAGGAGGTGAAGGTGGAGGAGGTGAAGGAGGTGAAGGTGAAGGAGGTGAAGGTGGAGGAGGTGGAGGTGAAGGAGGTGAAGGTGAAGGAGGTGAAGGTGGAGGAGGTGGAGGTGGAGGAGGTGAAGGAGGTGAAGGTGGAGGAGGTGGAGGTGAAGGAGGTGAAGGTGAAGGAGGTGAAGGTGAAGGAGGTGGAGGTGAAGGAGGTGGAGGTGAAGGAGGTGAAGGTGAAGGAGGTGAAGGTGGAGGAGGTGGAGGTGAAGGAGGTGAAGGTGAAGGAGGTGAAGGTGTAGGAGGTGGAGGTGGAGGAGGTGAAGGAGGTGAAGGTGGAGGAGGTGGAGGTGAAGGAGGTGAAGGTGAAGGAGGTGAAGGTGAAGGAGGTGAAGGTGGAGGAGGTGAAGGAGGTGAAGGTGGAGGAGGTGAAGGAGGTGAAGGTGAAGGAGGTGAAGGTGGAGGAGGTGGAGGTGAAGGAGGTGAAGGTGAAGGAGGTGAAGGTGGAGGAGGTGTAGGTGGAGGAGGTGAAGGAGGTGAAGGTGGAGGAGGTGGAGGTGAAGGAGGTGAAGGTGTAGGAGGTGAAGGTGAAGGAGGTGGAGGTGAAGGAGGTGGAGGTGAAGGAGGTGTAGGTGAAGGAGGTGAAGGTGGAGGAGGTGGAGGTGAAGGTGAAGGAGGTGAAGGTGGAGGAGGTGGAGGTGAAGGAGGTGAAGGTGAAGGAGGTGAAGGTGGAGGAGGTGGAGGTGGAGGAGGTGAAGGAGGTGAAGGTGAAGGAGGTGAAGGTGGAGGAGGTGAAGGTGGAGGAGGTGGAGGTGAAGGAGGTGAAGGTGGAGGAGGTGGAGGTGAAGGAGGTGAAGGTGTGTTTACTGTCTGACGTTCACGTGAATGAACGTCAGACAGTAAACCTGCGCACTAGAACAGACCACCCCATGGACTTTGGACAGCTTATTGTGACGTCATCAGGGATGATCACATGACTACGTCAGACCGGATCTACGGAAACTTCCCGGAACGTTCACGGGGGCGTGTCCTACCAGACGGATGTTGTTCTAGTGGGCGGGGTCTGTACTCGATGACCAATCCCTAATCGATAACCGACATATTGGCGCCGGAGGCCCCCAGGGGCCCCCAGTTTGACAGTCAGACCCTCCCCCCGTGACCGAACCCTTTCCCGTGACTGCGTGCTGACGTCACACACCGCTTACCTGGGGAGGCCAGCGCGTCCCGGTCGGACGAGCCGCGTCGGGACCTCCGGCCCCGCTTGTCCCGGACGCCCCGCGGGGACGCGCCCCCCGCCGGGCACGGCAGCAGCAGCGCGTCCTCACCGGAAGCGTCCGCTTCCGGTTCGGTCAGGACGCTCTCACGCGAGTCCCACATCCGGACTGCTCCTCCGGGGCTCGAGCCGCCCCGCACGGAGATCACCGGCGGGGCCGGAAACGCCGCTCCCGCCGCTCCCGCGTCCAGCACCGGCTCGCCGGTCTCGGTCGGGTCGCACTCTGACATCATCGCTCCGGTTGTCACGTGGGCAGCTGGATGCGGTCACACCGGATCGGGGCGCCGGACAGCCGTCAAACGTCACCGGACCGGGGCCCCGGTTCACGATCAACTTGTTTCCTGTTGAGCTCAGTACGCATGCGCAGACGGTGACGTCAGGGTTGACGTTCACGATGCGTTCAGGTACCAAGTGGGACGTCGGACTTTCCATCATCTGAAGCAGTGACGTGTGGTGGGGGGGGGCACGGCCTCACCTGACAAAAATGGAAAATAGAAGAAATAAAATAAATGTTTATATTTATCCAGTGACGTGTATGAAGTTATTTTCTGTTTAACGTCACCAACTTTAGGTGATTTTAACTAAAAAATTGCTGAATTTTCACATTTGCCACCTACATCCTGATCAGAGACCTGCGGTGAGTCATTGATCACCATGGATTGATCAATGACTCCACTAGCTGTGCTGGTAGCTAAACAGACCGTAAAGCTATCTCTATATGTCGCTATTAAAATGTTCAAACATGTTTGATCTATGAACTAAATCCCCATAATTTACCTGATGTATATAAAGTAGTGTCTTTCTGTCAACATCTCCATGTGTGTAACGTCTTTCTGGAGTTGAGCGCTCCTGAAACCGCTGGGAAAAGGCAGGAAGTGAGGCACGCAGTTCTCCTGCCTCATGGTAGGGGGCGCTGGTGACCCCAGGGATTCCTCTTCCTCAGCTGTAGAAGAAGTGACAGTAAACTACAATCTATAATCAGAGAGTCAAGAGCAGCCATACATTTGTTTTACGCTCACCTTGCCTTACTATAGAAGAAAGGATTACATCTACACTCAGAATGTTTTTGATGCTTTTGTTCTGAAGGAGCGGCGCATGAACTTCAATTATAAGTAAATGTAACATTTATACAACATGTAGGAACATGTAGGTCCCAAAGCCGGAGAACCCGGAGAGAACCCACGCAGACACGGGGAGAGCGGGACTCGAATCCGGGTCCGCCGTGTTGCGAGGCGGCAGCGCTACCCACTGCGCCCCCGTGCCGCCCCCTGTGTTTTACAGTTTGTGTAAATAATTCTTCTCTGAGACTTTAACATAACCCACTCACTGCTGATAATTAAATGGTGAATAATCTACACTTTAGGTTCATGTGTTTGTAAATCTGATTATGATCGAGTCAGTGCCCCCCCCAGCCATGAACCTCACCGCAAGTCACTGATCTGAAGGCAGGACGCCGGGTCCAACCCGCCCCCTATTCCGCGTTTCCCCGGAAGTAGGAGGAGTCAGTTACGTCATGCTTCTCTGATCGAGCCTCCTCCTTAGACTTAGACTTCCTTTTATTGTCATTGCACAGAAACTCAGAACAGTGAATCTGGCAATGAAATGTCGTTGCTTGTATACGTCATCACATTCTGAAACTATTGCAGTGCGTTCAGGTTCCATTCTGGCCTCTCTACACTTATCCGTTTTGACCACTAGAGGTCGACAGTGACGCAGAAACACAGACTTGCGCAAGGAGGCGTGGCTTCAGCCCGAATGGGCCCGTGCTTGAACATATAGGACTTATTTTCTCCTTCCCTCCCTTCCTTCCTTCTTTCCTTCCTTCCTAGAAAATACATTAATTATGATAGATTTAATATCATAAATGAAATTTGTAAAGTAATCTCTCGCTTGTTCACGCTTCAAGATGCACGGCTTCACCTCATTGCGGATTATTAGCAGGTAGTCATGTGATACTGTGCGTGTATTCTATTGGCTGACAGCATGTGGAAGTGCACTGCGTTCAGAGACTCTTGGAACGCAGCACATTTCCATGTATTAAAGAAACACTTAAAAGTGCTTTTAACAGTCTATCAGAGTGTTTTAAAGGTAGTACAGATAGAAGGTGGTTTAATATCAGCATCGGGGGGTTCATAAAAGTGGTGATGAAGGTGGTGATGAAGGTGGTGAAGGTTTTTTCAGTCAAGAAAAAAACTGTACACTCCTTCCTCCATCTCATTTCAGGGCAGGCAAAGCTGGCAATTTGGAGAACAAGGTAGAACCGTTTGAGTGGTGAGGAGCCGAGAATGTGGTGATGATGCTGAGGATGTGGTGCTGATGCTGACTGAGGATGTGGTGCTGATGCTGAGGATGTGGTGCTGATGCTGAGGATGTGGTGCTGATGCTGACTGAGGATGTGGTGCTGATGCTGAGGATGTGGTGCTGATGCTGAGGATGTGGTGCTGATGCTGAGGATGTGGTGCTGATGCTGAGGATGTGGTGCTGATGCTGAGGATGTGGTGCTGATGCTGAGGATGTGGTGCTGATGCTGAGGATGTGGTGCTGATGCTGAGGATGTGGTGCTGATGCTGAGGATGTGGTGCTGATGCTGACTGAGGATGTGGTGCTGAACTTGTGGGGGGTTCAGGAGGTTCTGCGTTTGGTCACTGAGAACTCTCTGGTTTTACATTTTAGACAGTTGACTGTAACGTTTGAGACTAACAGGAAGCATCACGTAAAGATGAATCCGTGTCTTTATTTCTTTACATTTTGTAATATTCAAACTTTGCTTTGCATTCTTTAATCTTTGGTTTGTAGGTTTTCTTTGTTGAGATTGAATCTGAACCTTTGAGGCAGATTGTTCTTTTTTTCATTTGGTCAATGTGATTTATGTGTATTTTGAAAAAAGGTGCTTTAGAACTCAAACTCTCTGTCTCTGCTGGGGGGTGAGGGTGTAGGTAGAGACCCTCCTGCCCCAGCTCTCCTCTTTGTTTCTGCCCTTTACAGCTGGTGAGAGTGGAGTATGTGGCTGCCCCTCCCCCAGCATTTGAATGAACCAATGAGAGAGCACGTCAGCAAACTGACACCCCCACACACCTCCCCTTTTCCCTCACCACTCCATCCCTTCCCAGCCCCATCCCCCCCAGAGCCCTCTCCACACCCATCCCCCTTTAACCAGCCCTAACCCACTAACCCATCCTGCGCCCCCACCCACACACACACACACACACACACACGCGCGCGCGCGCGCGCACGCACGCACACACACACACACATACATACACATACACATACATACACATACACACACACTGAAGCCCATTCATCATTAAATGTCATTCTGGCGGGATTCACACCGGTTCACAACCCTGATCACCTGATCACCTGATCAATCAGTGAAGGAGAGCGTTGAAGTCCCGGGCGGACAACCGGAACCGGTCCCGGTCTTAACATTCATCCGGTAACCGGTAGAAAGTTGTCGTTGAGGGGAAGCCGCTCGGCGTTTGAGAAGAAATCTTTTAAAGCCCTTTCTGCTTCCACAGGACACCTAATCGATTACCGATCGGGACTCGCTCACACCACCCCCGATCTCGCGTGTTTCCGCTGAGGTGGAGGGAAGCGAACACCGGGGACGCGTTCCACGCTGCCGTGCCGCCGGTTCGAACACGGCCCCGGTGGAGCTGACACGCCCACAGCCGCTGGCCGGGCTCCGGCATCGATTGGTCGGGTCTGCCGATCCGACTTGAGCGCTGACGGTCTGTCACATTTCACGCTGACACCGAGCGAACGGCACACACACATCCGCTCCCGTTACCGACAGGTCCGGGCTGGAGGAGGACCGCACGTCGACGGTAAGAACGGCGCCGGTTCCGCTCCGGTGTCCGGTGGGGGGCCCGTTCTAACACCGTTCGTTCTTTGTCATTTCCGTCGACCACTTTCCACGCGTGTCGCTGCGCTCTCCGTTCCACCGGGACCGACCGATCCGGTTCCGAACGGCTCCGCTGCCCCCGGGCGGGCGGGCTGGAGGGACCCTGGGCGGGGGTGTCCCGGTGCGGATCGTCCCGGGCTGGTCCGGGGGGGAAGAAGGGGCGCTGCGTTAGCTAGCAGACCGGACCAACTCCACCGGAAGTCGACAAAGTTGTCCCGAAGTCCGCCCGGAAGTACGGCCGCGTGCCTGCCGGGGAGTGGACGGGCTCACGAGCCCCGAACGAACCGGATAGGGACGGGACCCCGGTTCCCGTCGGGCTCGTGCGCACAGACGTTAGCATGCTCCCGGGGGCCAAATGTGGCCCTCCACATCATTTAAAATGTGGCCCGCCAGAGCGTCAAATGTCAGTGTTTTTATATAAAAAGATCAAATAGGTGCTTTGAGCAAAACTACATTTCCCACAATGCAGTAGTTCAACTCACTTTAACGGTTAGAAAAACGTGAACAAAGTTAACGTCCTAACTTGTGTCTGATGTTATTTTTCTTTATTGATTGATAGTTTGATCCTTGATTGACGGAGTTCTGTGGGTTTAATAACCTGACAAATGAAAAGGATTTATGTTAGAACAGAGAAACAAACTTTTTTTTTTTTTTTTTACATTTTATATATATACTGATTTTAATCCCTGCAGGGAAATTAGTGGCACACGCTAGTTAGTTGAATCATGCATATACTGTATATGTGTGTTTTCTGTGTAACTGTAATATTTGTAACTTGAATAAGTAATATGTTCCCTGATGGAACTTCCTGAAAGGATCAATAAAGTTCTACTCTACTCTAATAAATTCAGTTCTTTAACATTAAGGAGTACTTACATTTAGTTACATTGAGTTACATTTAGTTACATTTATTAGTTACATTAAGGAGTAGTTACATTTAGTTACATTGAGTTACATTTAGTTACATTTATTAGTTACATTAAGGAGTAGTTACATTTAGTTACATTGAGTTACATTTAGTTACATTTATTAGTTACATTAAGGAGTAGTTACATTTAGTTACATTGAGTTACATTTAGTTACATTTATTAGTTACATTAAGGAGTAGTTACATTTAGTTACATTACATTGAGTTACATTTAGTTACAATTATTAGTTACATTAAGGAGTAGTTACATTTAGTTACATTACATTGAGTTACATTTAGTTACATTTATTAGTTACATTAAGGAGTAGTTACATTTAGTTACATTACATTGAGTTACATTTAGTTACATTTATTAGTTACATTAAGGAGTAGTTACATTTAGTTACATTACATTGAGTTACATTTAGTTACATTTATTAGTTACATTAAGGAGTAGTTACATTTAGTTACATTACATTGAGTTACATTTAGTTACATTTATTAGTTACATGAAGGAGTAGTAACATTTAGTTACATTACATTGAGTTACATTTAGTTACATTTATTAGTTACATTAAGGAGTAGTTACATTTAGTTACATTACATTGAGTTACATTTAGTTACATTTATTAGTTACATTAAGGAGTAGTAACATTACATTGAGTTACATTTAGTTACATTTATTAGTTACATTAAGGAGTAGTAACATTTAGTTACATTACATTGAGTTACATTTAGTTACATTTATTAGTTACATTAAGTAGTAGTTACATTTAGTTACATTACATTGAGTTACATTTAGTTACATTTATTAGTTACATTAAGGAGTAGTTACATTACATTGAGTTACATTTAGTTACATTTATTAGTTACATTAAGTAGTAGTTACATTTAGTTACATTACATTGAGTTACATTTAGTTACATTTATTAGTTACATTAAGGAGTAGTAACATTACATTGAGTTACATTTAGTTACATTTATTAGTTACATTAAGGAGTAGTAACATTTAGTTACATTACATTGAGTTACATTTAGTTACATTTATTAGTTACATTAAGTAGTAGTTACATTTAGTTACATTACATTGAGTTACATTTAGTTACATTTATTAGTTACATCTGGTCCTTTGAGGACAGCCATGATGCTGATGTGGCCCTCGATGACAATGAGTTTGACACCCCCACCCTAAGGTACAAATAGGTAGCTGCTAAACACCAACTGTTGTGTTTCAGCGGACGCGACGGGAACAAGCAGGGACCCCACCAAGGACCCCCCCTGAGAGGATATGCCGATCGCCACCGCTGGACAACCGACGAGCCGGGAGCCCAGGCTTTGCCCCCGGCTGCCCGCCGCCCCAGAACCTGTCTCAAAAGGGGCAGACTTATTCATCGAGGCGGGGGCGGCGGAGTCGGCGGGGCTCACGGAGTACGGGAGCGCGGAGGGGGGCAGAGGACCGAGGGGCCTCGCTCACACCGGATCCGTTACCGGCTCTCCGCCGTCGCCCCCTGCCGCGTCCTCCTCATTCATCTTCCACCCGCTTCGCCCCCACCTGATGGGCGTGGAGCTGCCCAGGACTCGGTCCCGGTCCCGCTCCGGATGCTACCAGCAGTACGGTGTGAACGACACCGGAGTCACAGTCAGCGGAGTCCCGGGAGCTCATCACCGCGGCAACCATCTAGACACCCGGTCGCCAGCCCCGGAAAGCAACGGCCCTTCCGGAAACCAAAGACAACCAGCTGATCCCGGCAGGCACCACCTCCCGTCGACAGGTAAACACCGCCCCTCAATCAATAACTGTCGGTGGAACCGAACCCTCTGCCGGTGAAACACAGGAGTCACTCCTGTGAGTCAGATTCCTTTGAAATAAATCATGTTAATTCTGAGTGTGTGTGTGTGTGTGTGTGTGTGTGTGTGTGTGTGTGTGTGTGTGTGTGTGTGTGTGTGTGTGTGTGTGTGTGTGTGTGTGTGTTAATATGTCCTGGCTGCAGCGAAAGTTGTTTATCAGAGAGTTGGGGGACGCTCAGTCCCCGCCCTCTGACGCTAATGAATAGGCACCATGATGCAACTTAGCAACAAGCTAACACTGTCCTGTCAGCTTCAACCCCTCCCTCTGTCTTTAACACGAGAACTGAAACCACACCTCTAAGACCGGCCTGTTGTCACCTGAACGGTTGGGCGACGCCCACCTGCTGTTGTTTAGTGTCTGGTTGTTGTTGTTGTTGATCAGTGTCTGGTTGTTGTTGTTGTTGTTCAGTGTCCAGTTGTTTAGTTTCTGGTTGTTGTTTAGTGTCTGGTTGTTGTTGTTGTTGTTGATCAGTGTCTGGTTGTTGTTGTTGTTGTTCAGTGTCCAGTTGTTTAGTTTCTGGTTGTTGTTTAGTGTCTGGTTGTTGTTGTTGTTGTTGTTGTTATTGTTCATTTTCTGGTTGTTTAGTGTCAGGTTATTGTTTAGTGTCCGGTTGTTGTTATTTAGTGTCTTGTTGTTTTTGTTGTTGTTGTTGTTTATTGTCTGGTTGTTGTGTAGTGTCTGGTTGTTGTTTAGTGTCTGGTTGTTGTTGTTGTTGTTGTTATTGTTATTGTTCATTTTCTGGTTGTTTAGTGTCAGGTTATTGTTTAGTGTCCGGTTGTTGTTATTTAGTGTCGTTGTTTTTGTTGTTGTTGTTGTTGTTTATTGTCTGGTTGTTGTTTAGTGTCTGGTTGTTGTTGTTGTTTAGTGTCTGGTTGTTGTTGTTGTTGTTGTTCAGTGTCTGGTTGTTGTTGTTGTTCAGTGTCTGGTTGTTTAGTGTCTGGTTGATGTTTTTTAGTGTCCATTTGTTGTTATTTAGTGTCTGGTTGTTGTTGTTGTTGTTGTTGTTGTTGTTCATTTTCTGGTTGTTTAGGGTCTGGTTGTTGTTGTTTAGTGTCCGGTTATTGTTTAGTGTCCCGTTGTTGTTGTTGTCGTTGTTCATTTTCTGTTGGTTTAGTGTCTGGTTATTGTTTAATGTCAGGTTATTGTTTAGTGTCTGTTTGTTGTTGTTGTTGTTGTTCATATTCTGGTTGTTTAGGGTCTGGTTGTTGTTTAGTGTCTGGTTGTTGTTGTTGTTGTTGTTCAGTGTCTGGTTGTTGTTTAGCGTCTGGTTGTTGTTGTTGTTATTCATAATATCCATATGATTGACCGATCTGACAGGTTGCCGTAGCAACAACCTCGGGGCGGAGGTGTTGTTCAGTGCGTGTAACGTGTGAGGTCATATAATTGCGACAACGGCAACAACAACAAACATGAAGTGTTGTTACCGTAGTGTATTGGTGACATCACTGTCTGTTAGAGGTGGAGAAAACACACACACCTGACATCGTTAACTTATTCCGTGTTTCACCGCTCCGTAACACGACGCTCTTCCTTCTGATGCCTTGGTCTCGCGTCATGGATATGACGTCACAGTCCGCCGTATCCAATCGGAGTGTTTGGAGTTGTTCAGGCTGAGACACATCTGTCCATATCTGATATGAAACTACCTCCAGAATGATTTCAGTCCGTCCCACAAAGATCAGATATCATGTGGTATGGGACTGTTCAGACTACACACAAGACATCTGATATCAATCTGGATGGGATGAAAATCGGTTATAGGCGACCAATCTGAACAAGCATGTGTCGCCGTGGTCGTGCCCCCACCTCCCCCCGGATCATCAGGATGTTCTGTCACGTGTCCAGAGCACTGATCCGTGTCCACAGTCAGCGCGTCATACGTGTGTCATGTAGCAAACATGTGCTTCCTCTGTCTGACCTGCCGTCTGCTTCTGTCTAGGGGCCTCTGGGGGGTCCGACCGCTGCCTCCTGGACCGGACCTACAGGGAGGAGAGTGAGAAGGTAAGACAAGCATCTGTTCTACTCAGGACCTGGAGGTCCACCGACCTCCAGGTTCTTCTAGAACGTGGTTCCTGTCTGGACCCTTCTGTTCTGGTCTGGACTAATATCCACCGATGTGTACCCAAGGAATATTTTGGGGTGATTATTCCCTGAGGAATATTTTGGGGTGATTATTCCCTGAGGAATATTTTGGGGTGATTATTACTTGAGGAATATTTTGGGGTGATTATTACCTGAGGAATATTTTGGGGTGATTATTACCCAAGGAATATTTTGGGGTGATTATTCCCTGAGGAATATTTTGGGGTGATTATTACCTGAGGAATATTTTGGGGTGATTATTACCTGAGGAATATTTTGGGGTGATTATTACCTGAGGAATATTTTGGGGTGATTATTACCTGAGGAATATTTTGGGGTGATTATTACCTGAGGAATATTTTGGGGTGATTATTACCTGAGGAATATTTTGGGGTGATTATTCCCTGAGGAATATTTTGGGGTGATTATTACCTGAGGAATATTTTGGGGTGATTATTACCTGAGGAATATTTTGGGGTGATTATTACCTGAGGAATATTTTGGGGTGATTATTACCTGAGGAACCTGAGCTGCTTTTCCTTCTTGACTCTGATGAAGCCGAGTGGAAGGGGGGGGGGGGGGGGGGCGCAGAAATGGTTTGTGGGGGGAGGGGCCAGAAGCAGGGAGGGGCATATAATGATTTCACCTCCAGCTGTGGAAGATGGTTGGGAGGGGGAGGGGCATGGGAGGGAGGAGGAGGGGCATGGGAGGGAGGTGGGAGGAGAACTTCTGGTCTGGTGGGGGTCTGGGACTGGGCAACCAGAGGAGAAAAGGGGGGAGGGGCCGCTGGAAGAGGGTTTCAGTTGATTTGATGAGGGGGGGATGGGCGGGGACTGTTGGGGACGCAGGGGTGGAGCAGGCTGCCTTAGATATGTCCCTGGGGGGTGGGGCCTGGGGGGTGGGGCCTGGGGGGTGGAGCCTGGGCTGCTGGAGAGGTTTCAGATGGTGGGTTGGAGGGGGCGGGGGGCTCACTCCTTCCCTTGTGGGGGGGTCTACATACACAGTACAGATGTGTGTGCGTTAGAACAGAGCCACGTGTTTGCTAACACGCTAACATTAGCGTCACGTTAGCGGTAGCACAGGAGGACAACAGCAGTGCATGATGGGAATATTTGAAGAATGACTGGCCGTGATTGATTACTGGGGTCAGGGGCAGAATCATGGATTGATTGATTAGTAGGGTGCAGGGGTGATCCCCTGGCGGACGCCGGGGTGTTAGCATAGTGTTGTTAGCATCGCAGCTGGGTGTGTGCAGCCGCTGCCTCTCCAGCTGTATCCTGTTAGCGATCACACCACTGTGTGTGTGTGTGTGTGGGGGGGGGGGGGGGGGGGTGTGTGGGGGGGGTGTGGGGGTGTGCGCATTAGAAGTCACAGCCGTTGAGTCATGTGTCTCCCGTGCAGACAGGAGGGGGGGGTGTCGTGTGTGTTAGTCGTAGGATGGGGTTGTGTGTGTGTGTGTGTGTGTTAGTGTGTGTGTGTGTCGGCAGTGACTCACGACTGACACACACACACCCGGGTGTGAGAGTCACTGCCTGACTGGAAGGACGTGAGTCAGAACGAGTCGCCTCAGGCTGATGATCACATGATCAGGAACACCGCCGAGGAGGAAGCGTGTGTGTGTGTGTGTGTGTAGTGTTGTTTTTCTTCCTCATTCCGACAGGAAGTGACTTTGACCCCTCGGGGCATCAGCACTGATGGTAGAATATGCTCTGTTTCACACACACACACACACACACACACACACACACACACACACACACACACACACACACACACACACACACACACAGGCTGTAAGGTGTGGTGAAATTGATCACTGGTCACTAACCCCCCTCCTCCCCCCAGACTGAAGGGAGCCCCCGTCCGAAGCGCCAGCGTCTGTCCAGCCAGCTGACCTCTGTGCCCCCCCCATCCACCCCCTCTCCCCCCATCCGGCCCTGGGAGTCGGCCCCCCCCCAGTAGAAGACAGCCCCACCCCCAGACGGCCCCCCAGGAGCGTTGTGTGACACCCCGGCACAGACACAGGTAAGCTGATGTTTTGGCTCCGCCCTGCTGCTCTCCCATTGGCTGGAGGTGCAGGACCGGGTGCAGCCACTGGGCGGCGACAAACCCCCCCTCTTTTCTCCCCCCTAGCCCACCTGCCAGGCGTCAACGAGGCCGTCTCTCCAGACCCCCCCGGCAGGTGCCCCCCCACCATCACCCTGCCACACCCACGCCGTTCCCGATGCCCCCCCAGCTGCAGGACGAGAACTCCCACCATGACGCCCACCACACTTACACCATGCCCCCCCCCAGTGCCTATGGCCCACCTCCCACAGCCGGAGGGGGGGGGGGCAAGTTTGGAGGAGCCTGCTGCCTTCCGGCCCCCGGTGTTGTCCCCACGACTACTGCCCCCTGCTGCCCACCCCCACCATCACTTCCATCATCAGCAGCACCCCTCTGGGGGGGCGCAGCAGCACCTCCTTGGGGGGGCGCAGCAGCCTGGAGCCCTTGTCCTGGACCTGCACGAACAGGTGGGTCTGCAGCGACCCCCCCACCCCTCGCTGGTGTGTGTGTGTGTGTGTGTGAACTCTGCTGTCTTCCCTCCCCAGCTGCAGCAGGTACCCTACACCGTGACCCCAGTCCCCCCCCAGGGCCTACCAGCACCCCTGTGCAGCGGCTCCCTGCCCCCCGCCCCCACCTGCAGCATGGTGTTCAGCCCCGCCCAGCCCTACCACCCGGTAAGCCGCTCGCTGCTCCCCCCTGTGGCTGAACGCGGTACTGCTGCTCCTACAGGCGTTGAGGCGCGGCCCCTCCCTCACCTCTGCTCACCTGTCCAGGTGCTCCAGGCGTGTTCCGTGCCGATGCCCTACGCGTTCCCCTCACTGCTGTCCAGCGACGCCCACTTCCTGCTGCCCCGCCCCCACCCCACGCCACACCTGCCCGTGCCCGGACACTTCCTGCCATTCCAGCCCCGATCGGTATGCCGCGCCATCGATGATGTCACATCCTGTGTGTGACCCCGCCCCCGCCCACTAACCTTCTGTCCCCTCAGCCCCTACAGAGGATTGAAAATGAGGCGGAGCTCCTGGGGGAGCAACTTCCTGTGGGCGGCGGCTTTGGCTACGCGCCCCCCCCCCCAGCCTCCATTCCTGTCGCACCACGACTCCCTGTCACCGGAGCTCTTCACCCTGGTGAGTGCATGACATCATCGGCGCGGCGCCGTCACCGCCTGAAGGTCGGGCCTTGATGGGGGGGACTGATTTGCTCTTCTTCCTGTCAGCCGTACCCCCACTTCCTGCCTCGCCGCTTCACGAGCCGGCGCTACCGCTCCCAGCAGGCCGCGCCCCCGTCGCCTTACCACCCCAGCTTCCTGCCTTACTTCCTGTGAGTGTTCACCTCTTCCTGTTGGTGCTGCAGGTGGGCGGAGTCTGTCTAGGATACGTCACCTGTGCATCTGTCTTCTACCTGCAGGTCCATGCTTCCTGTGGCCCCAAATGTGGCCCCCACCATCAGTCTGGAGCTGGATGTAGACGATGGGGAGGTGGAGAACTACGAGGTGAGGCGACCCGCTGCTACAGACCTCACCCCCCCATACATGCTGTACCTGACCTTCACCCCCCCATACATGCTGTACCTGACCTTCACCCCCCCATACATGCTGTACCTGACCTCACCCCCCCATACATGCTGTACCTGACCTTCACCCCCCCTACATGCTGTACCTGACCTTCACCCCCCCTACATGCTGTACCTGACCTTCACCCCGCCATACATGCTGTACCTGACCTCACCCCCCCATACATGCTGTACCTGCCTGACCTTCACCCCCCCATACATGCTGTACCTGACCTCACCCCCCCACACATGCTGTACCTGCCTGACCTTCACCCCCACATACATGCTGTACCTGACCTTCACCCCCCCCTCCCTACATGCTGTACCTGACCTCACCCCCCCCTACATGTTGTACCTGATTCACCCCCCCTACATGTTGTACCTGACCTCACCCCCCCTTACATGTTGTACCTGACCTCACCCCCCCCTACATGTTGTACCTGATTCACCCCCCCTACATGTTGTACCTGACCTCACCCCCCCTACATGTTGTACCTGACCTCACCCCCCCCTACATGTTGTACCTGATTCACCCCCCCTACATGTTGTACCTGACCTCACCCCCCCTACATGTTGTACCTGACCTCACCCCCCCCTACATGTTGTACCTGACCTCACCCCCCCTACATGTTGTACCTGACCTCACCCCCCCCTACATGTTGTACCTGACCTCACCCCCCCTACATGCTGTACCTGACCTGCTCCCTCTCACCTGCCCCCCTCTGAAGGCCCTGCTGAACCTGGCAGAACGCCTGGGGGAGGCCAAACCCCGCGGCCTGACCAAAGCAGACATAGAACAGCTTCCGTCGTACCGGTTCAACCCCACCCACCATCAGTCTGAGCAGACACTGTGAGTACTCCCTGCTGCGCGCCGGTCGGTGGGCGGGTGTGGGCTGTGTGACTCAGGTGCTGTTGTGTCCCTCACAGGTGTGTGGTGTGTATGTGTGACTTTGAGTCCCGCCAGCTTCTGAGGGTCCTACCGTGTAATCACGAGTTCCACGCCAAGTGTGTCGACAAGTGGCTGAAGGTGAGTTTCAGTGTGAACCGGTCCGGTCTGTGGACCCGGTACGCCTGTACGTTTACGGCGGTACGCCTGTACGTCTGCGGCGGTACGCCTGTACGTTCACGGCGGTACGCCTGTACGTCCGCGGCGGTACGCCTGTACGTTCACGGCGGTACGCCTGTACGTCTGCGGCGGTACGCCTGTACGTCTGCGGCGGTACGCCTGTACGTTCACGGCGGTACGCCTGTACGTCTGCGGCGGTACGCCTGTACGTTCACGGCGGTACGCCTGTACGTTCACGGCGGTACGCCTGTACGTTCACGGCGGTACGCCTGTACGTTCACGGCGGTACGCCTGTACGTTCACGGCGGTACGCCTGTACGTTTACGGCGGTACGCCTGTACGTTTACGGCGGTACGCCTGTACGTTTACGGCGGTACGCCTGTACGTCTGCGGCGGTACGCCTGTACGTCTGCGGCGGTACGCCTGTACGTCTGCGGCGGTACGCCTGTACGTCTGCGGCGGTACGCCTGTACGTCTGCGGCGGTACGCCTGTACGTTCACGGCGGTACGCCTGTACGTTCACGGCGGTACGCCTGTATGTTTACGGCGGTACGCCTGTACGTTTACGGCGGTACGCCTGTACGTCTGCGGCGGTACGCCTGTACGTCTGCGGCGGTACGCCTGTACGTCTGCGGCGGTACGCCTGTACATCTGCGGCGGTACGCCTGTACGTTCACGGCGGTACGCCTGTACGTTCACGGCGGTACGCCTGTACGTCTGCGGCGGTACGCCTGTACGTCTGCGGCGGTACGCCTGTACATCTGCGGCGGTACGCCTGTACGTTCACGGCGGTACGCCTGTACGTTCACGGCGGTACGCCTGTACGTTTACGGCGGTACGCCTGTACGTTCACGGCGGTACGCCTGTACGTCTGCGGCGGTACGCCTGTACGTCTGCGGCGGTACGCCTGTACGTTCACGGCGGTACGCCTGTACGTTTACGGCGGTACGCCTGTACGTTCACGGCGGTACGCCTGTACGTCTGCGGCGGTACGCCTGTACGTCTGCGGCGGTACGCCTGTACGTTCACGGCGGTACGCCTGTACGTTCACGGCGGTACGCCTGTACGTTCACGGCGGTACGCCTGTACGTTTACGGCGGTACGCCTGTACGTTCACGGCGGTACGCCTGTACATTCACGGCGGTACGCCTGTACGTCTGCGGCGGTACGCCTGTACGTTCACGGCGGTACGCCTGTACGTTCACGGCGGTACGCCTGTACGTTCACGGCGGTACGCCTGTACGTTCACGGCGGTACGCCTGTACGTTGACGGCGGTTCTGTGCAGGATGGATCTAAACGACTGGATCAGGATCATCGTTTGTGTTTTCCGGTTTAACCCTAAACTTTCATGTTTTGGTTTCCAGGCCAACAGGACCTGTCCTATTTGTCGAGCTGACTCCTCTGGGGTCCAGCGGGATTCAGAGTGACCTCATGTTGACCCCTGACCCCCCAGCCGCTCTCCTGGACGCACCAGCCGATCATACCCCTCTCACAGACTGGGACCAGTGCCGCTTGTACTGGTTCCGTTTGAATCGCTGGGATCTGCCTTCTGTTTTCGGGCTGTGACCCCCCCACTGCTCTGCCTTCTGGTCAAGGTGTCTTTGAATCACAGCGACATGAATACGTGGATGACACCAGTGTATTTGTGCCGTTTGATGTTAGCCACGACCAGCTGAGCTGACCTCTGGGCGGCGCCCAGATCCAAAGATCATCATTCAGTTATTGTGTGTGTGTGTGTGTGTGTGTGTGTGTGTGTGTGTGTGTGTGTGTGTGTGTGTGTGTGTGTGTGTGTGTGAGATCCAGTATGTTTTAACCTCTGTTCTCCTGCCATCACGGCTCTGCTAGCGTCTTTGGACGCGGCGTTGATAGACCACACGTCTGAACAGACCTGTGAGGTCACACTCATCCACTCTGCGCCCCACTGGTGGATTTGACACTTGAGCACTTTAATACTTACCTTCAGGGCGTGTGGCGCTCTTCATCACTCATTTCTCTTCGCTCCGGAAGAAGCAGTCTTCAGTTTCCAGCGTGGTTGAGAAACCCCAGCGTCTCACCTGTGTTCCCAGGGGCGTGGGCTCCTAATAATGCCCCGCCTGTCTCAGGCCCGTGCTTGCCCGGTCACGGAGTTCACGTGTTGGTGATCCTACATCACCTACAGTGGTACAGCCGGGACCACGAGCGTCGCCAGTGTCGGCGTCACGATTACCTCAGCCCAGAGTCGATGTCTTACGACAGCGTGATCACAGCTCCTCACTTTGTTGGCTTCATGGTTTCAGTGTGAGATTTGGGTTTGTGAGTGTTTTCCTTTTTAAACTCTGTCATTAGAACGGTGTCAGTAGTTTCTATATGTATTATATCTGTAACCAAAATCGTTTGAAGAAAATGTTGCGATAAATTTTTAACAAACATTTGTACATTTTGTATGAGAGCTATTACTAGTAATACTTTATTAAGTAGTGCAATGATTTTTTTAATCCTTCACCATGTCTGGAGTTCAAAGGCTGGTTCAATAATAAATGTATGATGTTATCTTCTAAAGGTGTTTCCGTTTCTTCTTCCTTCAATTGTATGACCTCTGACCCCAGTCACGCGTGCAGTAATTTTCATTCCTGGCCCCCTGCACACTTATGCTCTAAATGTGCATCAATCAATCAATCGGTTGATAGTCTTTGGCTGTGGGCGCTGCAAAATCAAATGTTGCTTCAAGACCTTCAGAGGCTTTCAGACCAAGACCTGGTTCTGGGGCCTCCAGTCCAGGTCCAAAGCTGCTGGGTCTCTGGATGGAGATGTACAGGAAGTTCTAGGAGTAATGACCCTCGTCCCCCCTCCACAGGCTGGGCGGGGTACCAACCTTCAGGTAAAGGAGTTACTAGAAACGGTGGTTGTTGGTGATGATGATGAAAGAAACATGAGCAGCTGCTGGGAAGTCATCACTGATCCTCTGGAGGGAGGGGCTGAGGACCCGGGAGTGATGTCGGGCTGGGATGCTGCTGCCATCCAGTGGTGAACAGACTCACTACCAGCTGTAAGTCCACCCATGTCTCCACCTCCTACACCTGTCTTCACCTCCTTCACCTGTGTCTTCACCTCCTACACCTGTCTCCACCTCCTTCACCTGTGTCTTCACCTCGTTCACCTGTGTCTTCACCTCCTACACCTGTCTCCACCTCCTACACCTGTCTTCACCTCCTTCACCCATGTCTCCACCTCCTACACCTGTCTCCACCTCCTACACCTGTCTTCACCTCCTTCACCCATGTCTCCACCTCCTACACCTGTCTCCACCTCCTACACCTGTCTTCACCTCCTACACCTGTCTCCACCTCCTTCACCTGTGTCTTGACCTCCTTCACCTGTGTCTTCACCTCCTACACCTGTCTCCACCTCCTACACCTGTCTTCACCTCCTTCACCTGTGTCTTCACCTCCTACACCTGTCTCCACCTCCTACACCTGTCTTCACCTCTTACACCTGTCTCCACCTCCTACACCTGTCTTCACCTCCTACACCTGTGTCTTCACCTCCTACACCTGTGTCTACACTGCCTACACCTGTCTTCACCTCCTACACCTGTGTCTTCACCTCCTACACCTGTGTCTGCACTTAATACACTTGTCTTCACCTCCTACACCTGTGTCTTCACCTCCTACACCTGTGTCTACACTTAATACACCTGTGTCTACACCCAATAGATACACCTGTGTCTACACCGCCTATGCCCGTGTATACACCTACACCTGTGTCTACACTTAATACACCTGTGTCTACACCTAACACACCTGTGTCTAAACCTAATACACCTGTGTTTACACCTCCTTACACCTGTGTCTACACCTCCTGTCAGGAAGCAGCACCACAGGTGGGATTTTACCTGCATCTTTGAATCACATCACTGAAAAGAACTGGAGAATATGCCTGAGATGAAAAGATGAGGATGAGAGGAATGAGAGGAATGATTGTGGTGTTTTTGTTTCAGTCACTGACACCATGATCCTGACTCAGGGGCGGGGCAGATAGGTGTGAAAGAGGTGCAGTCGCTCCGAGTCTTCCCCTCTATCTTGCTCTCCCACTAAAGCCTCTCTCTTCCCCACCGTGACTCCTCTCCTTTTTCAGTGCATCATTCTTTAATGAGTCTTCTCAGGAGGAGCAGACCTCCAGCGTAAAGGTGGGTTCCATTCTGAGGGATCTCAGCTGCTGTTCAACACACAGCTTCACTCCAAGGACGGTCACAGCGAGTTTCCCCCCAATTCACACACCGGTTCTGATTCTGGAGGTGGGCGGGGAGCCCAAAGACGTTCTTTTTGTACTTTAGTTCACTTTATATCAATATTTCAGCAGGACAACGGAGATTTAAGGGAGGAGACTCACCACGGACCCCCACGGAGGATAAACCCAACAATCTGAGACAAAAGAACAGGAATGGAAAGAAGACGGGAGGTGATGTTTCTGCTGCTCCCTGCTCTCCTTCTAATAAGTGAGTCTATCTATCTATCTATCTATCTATCTATCTATCTATCTATCTATCTATCTATCTATCTATCTATCTATCTATCTATCTATCTATCTATCTATCTATCTATCTATCTATCTATCTATCTATCTATCTATCTATCTATCTATCCATCCATCCATCCATCCATCCATCCATCCACGAGAAAACAGCTTTTCTTCCATCATTCTTTTGTAATGATGATAGAATGTGTTTTTTAAGGTAGCGTGTAGGTTTTCATAATATCAGAGAGTATCAGTGAGTACTACTGGGTACCGGCGAGTACCAGTGAGTATCAGCGAATAAGAAAGATTACCAGGGGGTACCACTGAGTATTAGTTATTACCAGTGAGAACTAGTGTGTACAAGCATGTATCAGTGAATACCAGCGGGCACCAGTGAGTATCAGCGAATACTGGTGAGTACCAGTGAGTAATAACGAGTACTAGAGGGTATCAGTGAGTACATGTGAGTAATAGTGAGTACTAGTCAGTACCAGTGAGTATTAGTAATTACCAATGACTATTATGAGTACCAGGGAGTAACAACAATTGCAAATGAGTACTTGTGAGTAGCAGTAAGCACCAGTGAGTAGGGACGAGTGAATATTAGTCCTTAGTCCTTCACTGAGTACCAGTGAGTACCAGTAAGCACCAGCGAGTACTAATGAGTACCAGTCAGCTACAATGAGTATCAGCGGATAACAGTGAGTGCCAGTGAGTAACGAGTACTAGTGAGTAACAGTAATAGTGAGTACCGGTGAGTACTAGTGAGTACCAGTGAGGACTGGTGAAGATTAGTGAGTACCAGTAAGTATCTGTGAATACTAATGAGTACTATCGAGTACCTGGGAGTTCTAATGTGTACCAGTAAGTATTAGTGAGTACCATTGAGTACCGCTGAGAACTAGTGAATACTAGTGAGCACCAGTGAGTACTGGTGAGCATCAGTGAACACTAGTGAGTACCAGCGAGTATCAGCGAATACTACTGATTACTAGTGAGTACTTGCGAGTGCCAGCGAGTATCAGTTAGTACCATTGAGTACTAGTGAGTCCCGGGGAGTACTAGTGACTATCAGCGAGTACCAGCAAATATTATTGAATACTAGTGATAACAACTGAGTACCAGCGAGTCCAGAGTCAGGGAGTATCACTGAATATCATTGAGTACAAGCGAGTGTCAGTGAGTATGTGTGAGTACTAGTGTATACCAGTGAGTATCAGCGAATATTGTGAGTACTAGTGAGCACCAGCGAGTACTAATGACTACCAGCGAGTACTAGTGGGTATCAGTGAGTACTAGTGAATGGAAGTGAGTACCGAGGAGTCTCAGTGAGTACAAGCGAGCACCGGTGAGTGCCAATAGTACTAGCAAACATCAGTGAGTATTAGCGAATATGAGTGAGTACCAGTAAGTAAAAAGTACTAGTGGGTATAACAGAGTACCAATACTATTGAGGACCATTTAAGTACTAGGGAGTATCAGTGATTATTAGGGATTACTGGTGAGTACCAGTGAGCACCAGCGAATACTAGTGACTATCAGTGAACGCTAGGAAGTACTAGTGAGTACCAGTGAGTACCAGTTAATAACAATGACTACTACTGGATATCAGTGAGCAGCAGTGAGTTCATCCAAGTAATAGTACCAGTCAGTACCAGTGAGTACCAATGACTACTGTTAAGTATAGGGGAGTACCAGCAAGTAGTAGTGAGTACAAGTGAGTACCCTGTAGACGGGAGCTGGTGTGGTTGGAGACCCTGTGGTGACGTCCTCCTTTTTGCTGTGGATAGAACACAGCATGTGGTCACATTCTCTCTTCACCACTGGGGGGCAGCACGATGCACGAGCAGCCAGTCTGATCCTGAATGTCACAGTGCTGCTGTTTTTTTATTCTTCCTGCAGGGGGCAGGGCGGAGAACGCCGAGGAGCGTCTGGTCAACTACCTGCTGGGTCCTGAGCGCTACAACAAACTGATCAGACCTGCCGTCAACAAGAGCCAGCAGGTCACCATCTCCATCCAGGTGTCACTGTCCCAGCTCATCAGCGTGGTGAGTAGAGCAGCCAGCCCACATCGTGTTTCACTTCATGGCAAGAAAAGACTTGGGTCAGGGTTGGGGTAGGGTTAGGGTTAGGGTAGGCTAAGGTTAGGGAAGGGTAGGGTTAGGGTTAGGGTTAGGGTAGGTTAGGATAGAGTTAGGGTTAGGTTAGGGTAGGGTAGGGTTAAGTTAGGATAGGGTAGGGTAGGGTTAGCGTTAGGATTGGGTAGGGTTAGTGTTAGGGTAGGGTAAAGTAGGGTTAGGGTAGGGTAAGGTAGGATTGGGTTAGGGTAGGATAGGTTTAGGGTCAGGGTAGGGTTAGGGTTAGGATTACTGGGTGTTACCTGCCTCTGGTAACACCCAGTAACACGTTACCCGTGTGAACGATGTGTGTGTGTTTAACTGTGGGTCACGGAGCCTATCACAGCTAACTACAAGTTACAGGCGGGGTATGATTCACACACACACTCACACCTATGGACAATTAATAAATAGTCAGTCTACGTCAGCTGCATGTTTCTGTAGGTGGGAGGAACCTGGAGAACCTGGGGAGAACATGCAGAACATGGAGAACATGCAAACTCTGCACAGAAAGGACTGGAACCCAGAAACTTTGACTGTGAGACAACAGCGCCGCTGTGACTCCCATGTATATACATATATATATTGAAAGATATATAGGTGAACGGTCTTCTTCGGATTCCAATTCTGATCCTGGCCTCAAAACCGGAGGGATTGTTTGTGGAAGCTGACCTTGATGCAGGCGTGGAACCCAGAATCAGGGTGATATTATAAAGCTGTTGGCATCATCAGAATTTACCTCGCAGCACGGTGGTGTAGTGGGTGGAACTTCTGCCTCTCAGTAAGAAGGACCAGGTTTCAGAAACACCTGAGGACCTGGGATTGTTCTCCCCATGTCTCTTGGTTCTCTGCTGGTTCTCTGGGTTGGGTCCCACCAGAAACTTGCAGTAGAAGCAAGGTGGTGACTGGACCAACCATTGGCTGTCTCTAACTGGTGAACTGGTGACTGGTCCTGCCTAGTCAGCTAGGATGGGCTCCTCCACAGGATAGGTGGCACTGATGGATACTGACCCATTTACCTGGTGAGTAAAG
This sequence comes from Antennarius maculatus, assembly GCA_013358685.1. Lineage (NCBI taxonomy): Eukaryota > Metazoa > Chordata > Actinopteri > Lophiiformes > Antennariidae > Antennarius > Antennarius maculatus. Next base: position 25,471,515 of record CM023612.1, read on the forward strand.
GGAACGAGGCTCACCTGTGGGCCGTTGTTTCTTGCAGAATGAAAGAGAGCAGATTATGACCACCAACTTGTGGCTGTGTCAGGTAGGACACAATCTTTTACCTTCAAGAGTCCATCATGTGGAGTCCAGTCTGTCTATGCTGTTCGCTGCTATGAGAAGGTCTCGCCCTGTGTGCAGGAGTGGAATGACTATCGGCTCAGATGGGACCCTGAAAAGTATGACGGCATCAAAAAACTGCGGATACCATCCAAACACATCTGGCTTCCTGACATAGTGCTCTACAATAAGTAAGCTGTGCAATGTGGCTTGAAGGCAGGTTAAGCCTGTACACCATCCAGAACCCCAGCCCAACACGCGTTTCAGCAGAAGCCCTGCCTCAGAGGACCTGTGCTGGTGTACTCCTGTTCAGTCTGGTTTGAGCATGAATCTCAGTCGTACACTGACTCTGTTCCCTTAACTTTTCCACAGTGCTGATGGTGTCTACGAGGTGTCCTTCTATTGCAATGCCGTGGTCTCCAACACGGGAGACATCTTCTGGCTTCCTCCAGCTATCTACAAGTCGGCCTGCGCCATTGAAGTGCAGAACTTCCCCTTTGACCAGCAGAACTGTACTCTTAAGTTCCGGTCCTGGACCTACGACCATACAGAGCTGGATCTCATTCTCACCAGTGACTTTGCCAGTCGTGACGACTTCACTCCGAGCGGAGAGTGGGACATCGTTTCGCTCCCGGCACGAAAAAATGAGGACCCCAGTGACGTGACTTACCTGGACATCACCTTTGACTTTGTAATCCAGAGGAAGCCGCTGTTCTACACCATCAACATGATCATCCCGTGTGTTCTGATCACGTCGCTCGCCGTCCTGGCATTCTACCTCCCATCAGACTGTGGGGAGAAGATGACCCTGTGCATCTCAGTGCTTCTGGCGCTCACGGTGTTCCTGCTGCTGATATCAAAGATAGTACCGCCCACCTCTCTGGCAGTCCCTCTAATAGGTCGGTCATCTGAATGTGCTTTTTGTGCTGTGTGTGTGAAAAAGGAGGGATGTGTGTTGTGACCAAAGACATCATGTTGGTAAGTTGTTTCTATTGTTGGGTATCGTTGGATGTAACTTCCTGTCGTCCCTCTCCCTCAGGTAAATACCTGATGTTTACCATGGTGCTGGTCACCTTCTCCATCGTGAGCACGGCCTGCGTGCTCAACTTGCACCACCGCTCCCCGTCCACCCACTACATGCCGGAATGGGTCCAACGCGTCTTCTTAATCCGCCTGCCCACTTTCCTTCTTATGAGGCGTCCAGGTTCCTCTAAGGTCCGCCGGAGGTCCGGCAAACGAAACACCGGAGCCAGGACTACCTCCCAGACCGGCACAGAGAAGAAGGTATGCTCCAGCATCAGACTGACTGGGATCCGGAACGATCCGGACCCCGTCTACGTGAATGAAATCCAGGCTCGCAACTTTTACTGGAAGTTGGGCAATGTCCAGGATGGGTGTGGTCAGCTGTCAGACTTCCAGAGTCGTTTGGCCGTTCAGTGGGATGCAGACCTGGAGGAGGCAGTGGACGGGGTGAAATACATCGCTGGACGGATGAAGACGGAAGACGACGATGAAGGGGTGAGTCTGGTGGACACACATCCAAGTCCCAGTCCTTTTGACCTTGTGTCTGTCTGACTTTACCTTCTGTTTGTGACTCAAATCCAATGAATCATCAACTTTATTCTACAACTGTTAGAAAACCCTAAACTGCTTCTGGAAAGTCTGTCAGGGGACGGATGGACCCCAGAGAGGCCCCTTCATTGACCCCTTCAGAAACTGTTCAGGGACCCTTCTGGGACCCTTCACAGTCCCTTCAGGGACTCTTCAGAGCCTCTTCATTGACCCCTTCAGAGTCCCTTCAGCTCTTGGTCTCCTGGCCTGCTGCTCCAACACTAACAGTCAGTCTGATTGTTGATGGTTTGATTCCAGATCATAGAGGACTGGAAGTACGTTGCCATGGTGATAGACCGTCTGTTCCTGTGGATCTTCATCTTGGTGTGTGTGGTGGGAACTCTGGGCCTCTTCATGCAGCCGCTGTTCCAAAGCTATAACACACCCACTGCTGACACAGAGTGAGTCACACACACACAGAACAAGCCTGGCTGTGAAGCTCCGCCCACACAACAGTCCCATCAGAAGGTTCTACTCCAACCCATAAGTCCAGACCTGACCGGTACTGTCATCCTGTTGGCAGGAAGAGGAAACACAAACTAACACTTGCTGTTTTTTCTAGGTATGGAGACTTCTAGGAGGTCCAGGATGGTCTTTAGCAGGATCAGCTGATGTCTGCAGGTCCTCAGTGCTGGAGGTTCTGCTGCAGTACCGGTTCTCCAGCATCACCAACTGCTGGAGGCTGATCCTGATGGATGGCACCAGAGGATCTTCATCACCGCAGACGGTCCACACACTCTCTGAGCTCTCTGACACAACAAAACACGACCTGTGTAACATTTTTTTCAGTGACTGTATGTGTGTAAGCAGAGGTTAATAACTTTCCTTTGGGATTATTAAAGCATTCATTCATTCATTCATTCATTCATTCATTCATTCATTCATTCATTCATTCATTCATTCATTCATTCATTCATTCTTGTTGTTATGAGGCCTGTTTTGTGTATCCTGTGGTTGTTGTGGAGTAAACAGCTCCGCCTTCAGGTGGAACCTGCTTTGTGGCTGTGGTGTGGCGATTGATCCGCCTGCTGCTGTCGCTGATCCACCAATCAGGTCAGGGCATCAGTACAGCTCTGTCCTGACATACTGGTAGGAAGTCCTACCAGTATGTCCTAAGTCACATGATCCTAAGTCACATGGTCCTCACTGATGTAAATCATCTCCTGTGCATAAAATAGTTGTGTCATCAGCAAAAAACTATCATTTTTAGGACATTTGAAACCTTACATGTCTTTTATGTAAAGTAACTATTTCAGAAGCCAACACTGACCCCAGTGGTACCCCACACACAATGTCTAGTATTTTTGATGTCCTCCATCCCAGTGTGACATACTGTGATCTCTTATGTAAGTAGCTCTTTATCCATTCTAGTACTGCACCCCTAATTCCAAATCAATTTCTCGATTAGAAGTCCATGTTCAATAGTGTCAAAAAGCTTTTTCAGGTCAACACAAATTCAATACAAATTCAAACACTATTGGACAGAACAGTTGAGGACCCAGAAGGGAGCCTTGAGGGACCCCAAAGTTAAACAAACCAATGAAACCAAACTATTTGGTGGTCTGGATCCAGCAGCACCAAACCTCTGAGCTCCTTCAGACCACCTTCTCCTCTCCACCAGTGCCTCCTGTTTTCTCACCACACAAAGGAGACCTGGCCATCACCTCCGCTCCATTAACCCGGCCTCAGTGAGACGTTCAAACCAGAAGAATAAAAAGCTGGTCCAGATTTCACTCCTCGGGGTGGAACAGAAAAGCACTCTTCTTGGGGTCGGAGATGTGGAATATGAATAATTCAGGCTATCTTAAAAGTTATAGCGAGGATGATAGATTTTTTAATGCTGTGTTCCATTGGAGGCGGAAAGATGGCACCATCTTATGGGGGGGGTAAGGAAACAGATAAATGGAGCACTGAGAGCAAAACAGAAGAAGGACCAGAAAGGGAACAGATGAAGAAGGAGACTGAAGGAGGGGGTGTGAAGACAGGATGATGCTGAGGAGGAAGGGGGGGGTGACACTAATGGCTTCTGGAGCTTTTATGAAAAGCATCAATTAAACATAGCCTCGGGCGGAGCAGCGGGACAGACTACAGCGCGTCACGCTGAACAGTCCTGACAGAAACATTGACTCCAGTTCTGGTTCCACCTCAGAACGGCTTCTGGTGAAGACAGGCGTGATGACGCCACGCTGAGCTCAGCAGTTGTCAGATGGTGACACCAGCAAAAGCACATTACCTCCCCAGTGCTGACTCCCTCCTCTTCACCAGCCCTGCCAGCGCCGGTCTGTAGGGACTCACCCCAACCACACCCCAGTGGCCCAATCCGGAACAGGTCTGACAGACTGGCTGTCGTGGCGTGTTAATCAGACTGGCTGATTAACACTGATTGTGTTCAAACTGGCTGATATGACTGTGTGTGTGTGTGTGTGTGTGTGTGTGTGTGTGTGTCTGTGTGTGTGTGTGTGTGTGTGTGTGTGTGTGTGTGTTTGTTTTCCGAAGATACTTAGATCCTACATGTTGCATCCGGTGGAGACTCACCTGAGGCTAAGCACCGCCCACTCAACTGCTTCACCTATAATTATATGGTAATAACTGTAATAAGGACACTATTATTATTATTATTATTATTATTACTATTATCATTATTAGAATTTTTATAAATATTGTTATTACTATTACATTATTATTACTACTATTATTACTGTTGTTGTCATTATTATTATTATTATTTAGTAATAACTGTAATAAGGACACTATTATTATTATTATTATTGTTATTACTATTATCATTATTAGAATTATTATAAATATTGTTATAACTATTACATTATTATTACTACTATTATTAATGTTGTTGTCATTATTATTATTATTATTTAGTAATAACTGTAATAAGGACATTATTATGTTTTGTTTTGTTTTAAATAACAAAGGCCAGTTGGTGTGTTTCATGATCTCTTTGTCATTTTAAGATCAAATTAAAGTCAGTACCTGTTGCTTTCACAGGCAGACAGGAAGAGGCAGTACGGGTGTTCACTGGATATTTGAATCAGGGTGTATAGAGTATATACTATGCTATAGGCCGGGTGTATGAAATATATTTACAGTATATCTAGTCAATCAATCAACCTATGATTGTCAGTCAGTCATTTTCTTAACCTGCTTAATCCGCTTACGCAGGTCGCGGCGGAGCCAGTGCCTATCCCGGCAGTCTCAGGGCGTGAGGCAGGGGACACTCTGGGCACGACACCAGTGTACCGCGGAGCCATACAGAGACAAACAATCACACACACACTCACTCCTACGGTCAATTTGGGACCGGCCAATCAACCTGAAGTGCATGCTTTTAGAGGAAGCCGGAGAACCCGAAGAGAACCCATGTGGACATGGGGAGAACATGCAAACTCCACACAGAGCGGGACTCGAACCCGGACCCGCCGTGTTGTGAGGCGCTACCCACTGCGCCACGGTGCCGCCCATCTTTGATTGTACAGCACTTAATCACATCAACAGACATTTCAAAGCGCTTTAAAAGACAGAAAAAACAAACTGAATCCTCCAGAACGTAGCTAAAGGCTCTAGACCCCGTCCTACTTATGTAGATTCTAGGAGCCACCTGTAGGCCAGTACGGTGAGAGCGTAATGCTCTAGAACAGGGGGGTCAAACTCATCTACATAGAGGGCCACATCATCAGCATCATGCTGTCCCCAAAGGGCCAGATGTAACTAATATAACTAAATGTAACTACTCCTTAATGTAACTAATAAATGTAACTAAATGTAACTCAATGTAATGTAACTAAATGTAACTACTCCTTAATGTAACTAATAAATGTAACTAAATGTAACTCAATGTAATGTAACTAAATGTAACTACTCCTTAATGTAACTAATAAATGTAACTAAATGTAACTCAATGTAATGTAACTAAATGTAACTACTCCTTAAAGTAACTAATAAATGTAACTAAATGTAACTCAATGTAATGTAACTAAATGTAAATACTCCTTAATGTAACTAATAAATGTAACTAAATGTAACTCAGTGTAATGTAACTAAATGTAACTACTCCTTAATGTAACTAATAAATGTAACTAAATGTAACTCAATGTAATGTAACTAAATGTAACTACTCCTTGATGTAACTAATAAATGTAACTAAATGTAACTCAATGTAATGTAACTAAATGTAACTACTCCTTAATGTAACTAATAAATGTAACTAAATGTAACTCAATGTAATGTAACTAGATGTAACTGCTCCTTAATGTAACTAATAAATGTAACTCAATGTAACTCAATGTAATGTAACTAAATGTAACTACTCCTTGATGTAACTAATAAATGTAACTAAATGTAACTCAATGTAATGTAACTAAATGTAACTGCTCCTTAATGTAACTAATAAATGTAACTAAATGTAACTCAATGTAATGTAACTAAATGTAACTGCTCCTTAATGTAACTAATAAATGTAACTCAATGTAACTCAATGTAATGTAACTAAATGTAACTACTCCTTTATGTAACTAATAAATGTAACTAAATGTAACTCAATGTAATGTAACTAAATGTAACTACTCCTTAATGTAACTAATAAATGTAACTAAATGTAACTCAATGTAATGTAACTAAATGTAACTACTCCTTGATGTAACTAATAAATGTAACTAAATGTAACTCAATGTAATGTAACTAAATGTAACTACTCCTTGATGTAACTAATAAATGTAACTAAATGTAACTCAATGTAATGTAACTAAATGTAACTGCTCCTTAATGTAACTAATAAATGTAACTAAATGTAACTCATTGTAATGTAACTAAATGTAACTGCTCCTTAATGTAACTAATAAATGTAACTAAATGTAACTCAGTGTAATGTAACTAAATGTAACTACTCCTTAATGTAACTAATAAATGTAACTAAATGTAACTCAATGTAATGTAACTAAATGTAACTACTCCTTAATGTAACTAATAAATGTAAATAAATGTAACTCAATGTAATGTAACTAAATGTAACTACTCCTTAATGTAACTAATAAATGTAACTAAATGTAACTCAATGTAATGTAACTAAATGTAACTACTCCTTAATGTAACTAATAAATGTAACTAAATGTAACTCAATGTAATGTAACTAAATGTAACTACTCCTTAAAGTAACTAATAAATGTAACTAAATGTAACTCAATGTAATGTAACTAAATGTAACTACTCCTTAATGTAACTAATAAATGTAACTAAATGTAACTCAATGTAATGTAACTAAATGTAACTACTCCTTAATGTAACTAATAAATGTAACTAAATGTAACTCAATGTAATGTAACTAAATGTAACTACTCCTTAATGTAACTAATAAATGTAACTAAATGTAACTCAATGTAATGTAACTAAATGTAACTACTCCTTAATGTAACTAATAAATGTAACTAAATGTAACTCAATGTAATGTAACTAAATGTAACTACTCCTTAAAGTAACTAATAAATGTAACTAAATGTAACTCAATGTAATGTAACTAAATGTAACTGCTCCTTAATGTAACTAATAAATGTAACTAAATGTAACTCAATGTAATGTAACTAAATGTAACTGCTCCTTAATGTAACTAATAAATGTAACTAAATGTAACTCAATGTAATGTAACTAAATGTAACTGCTCCTTGATGTAACTAATAAATGTAACTCAATGTAACTCAATGTAATGTAACTAAATGTAACTACTCCTTGATGTAACTAATAAATGTAACTAAATGTAACTCAATGTAATGTAACTAAATGTAACTACTCCTTTATGTAACTAATAAATGTAACTAAATGTAACTCAATGTAATGTAACTAAATGTAACTACTCCTTGATGTAACTAATAAATGTAACTAAATGTAACTCAATGTAATGTAACTAAATGTAACTACTCCTTGATGTAACTAATAAATGTAACTAAATGTAACTCAATGTAATGTAACTAAATGTAACTGCTCCTTAATGTAACTAATAAATGTAACTAAATGTAACTCAATGTAATGTAACTAAATGTAACTGCTCCTTAATGTAACTAATAAATGTAACTAAATGTAACTCAGTGTAATGTAACTAAATGTAACTACTCCTTAATGTAACTAATAAATGTAACTAAATGTAACTCAATGTAATGTAACTAAATGTAACTACTCCTTAATGTAACTAATAAATGTAACTAAATGTAACTCAATGTAATGTAACTAAATGTAACTACTCCTTAATGTAACTAATAAATGTAACTAAATGTAACTCAATGTAATGTAACTAAATGTAACTACTCCTTAATGTAACTAATAAATGTAACTAAATGTAACTCAATGTAATGTAACTAAATGTAACTACTCCTTAATGTAACTAATAAATGTAACTAAATGTAACTCAATGTAATGTAACTAAATGTAACTACTCCTTGATGTAACTAATAAATGTAACTAAATGTAACTCAATGTAATGTAACTAAATGTAACTGCTCCTTAATGTAACTAATAAATGTAACTAAATGTAACTCAATGTAATGTAACTAAATGTAACTGCTCCTTAATGTAACTAATAAATGTAACTAAATGTAACTCAATGTAATGTAACTAAATGTAACTACTCCTTAATGTAACTAATAAATGTAACTAAATGTAACTCAATGTAATGTAACTAAATGTAACTACTCCTTAATGTAACTAATAAATGTAACTAAATGTAACTCAATGTAATGTAACTAAATGTAACTACTCCTTAATGTAACTAATAAATGTAACTAAATGTAACTCAATGTAATGTAACTAAATGTACCTACTCCTTAATGTAACTAATAAATGTAACTAAATGTAACTCAATGTAATGTAACTAAATGTAACTACTCCTTAATGTAACTAATAAATGTAACTAAATGTAACTACTCCTTAATGTAACTAATAAATGTAACTAAATGTAACTCAATGTAATGTAACTAAATGTAACTACTCCTTAATGTAACTAATAAATGTAACTAAATGTAACTCAATGTAATGTAACTAAATGTAACTACTCCTTAATGTAACTAATAAATGTAACTAAATGTAACTCAATGTAATGTAACTAAATGTAACTACTCCTTAATGTAACTAATAAATGTAACTAAATGTAACTCAATGTAATGTAACTAAATGTAACTACTCCTTAATGTAACTAATAAATGTAACTAAATGTAACTCAATGTAATGTAACTAAATGTAACTACTCCTTAATGTAACTAATAAATGTAACTAAATGTAACTCAATGTAATGTAACTAAATGTAACTACTCCTTAATGTAACTAATAAATGTAACTAAATGTAACTCAATGTAATGTAACTAAATGTAACTACTCCTTAATGTAACTAATAAATGTAACTAAATGTAACTCAATGTAATGTAACTAAATGTAACTACTCCTTAATGTAACTAATAAATGTAACTAAATGTAACTCAATGTAATGTAACTAAATGTAACTACTCCTTAATGTAACTAATAAATGTAACTAAATGTAACTCAATGTAATGTAACTAAATGTAACTACTCCTTAATGTAACTAATAAATGTAACTAAATGTAACTCAATGTAATGTAACTAAATGTAACTACTCCTTAATGTAACTAATAAATGTAACTAAATGTAACTCAATGTAATGTAACTAAATGTAACTACTCCTTGATGTAACTAATAAATGTAACTAAATGTAACTCAATGTAATGTAACTAAATGTAACTGCTCCTTGATGTAACTAATAAATGTAACTAAATGTAACTCAATGTAATGTAACTAAATGTAACTGCTCCTTAATGTAACTAATAAATGTAACTATATGTAACTCAATGTAATGTAACTAAATGTAACTTCTCCTTTATGTAACTAATAAATGTAACTAAATGTAACTCAATGTAATGTAACTAAATGTAACTACTCCTTAATGTAACTAATAAATGTAACTAAATGTAACTCAATGTAATGTAACTAAATGTAACTACTCCTTAATGTAACTAATAAATGTAACTAAATGTAACTCAATGTAATGTAACTAAATGTAACTACTCCTTAATGTAACTAATAAATGTAACTAAATGTAACTCAATGTAATGTAACTAAATGTAACTACTCCTTAATGTAACTAATAAATGTAACTAAATGTAACTCAATGTAATGTAACTAAATGTAACTACTCCTTAATGTAACTAATAAATGTAACTAAATGTAACTCAATGTAATGTAACTAAATGTAACTACTCCTTAATGTAACTAATAAATGTAACTAAATGTAACTCAATGTAATGTAACTAAATGTAACTACTCCTTAATGTAACTAATAAATGTAACTAAATGTAACTCAATGTAATGTAACTAAATGTAACTACTCCTTAATGTAACTAATAAATGTAACTAAATGTAACTCAATGTAATGTAACTAAATGTAACTACTCCTTAATGTAACTAATAAATGTAACTAAATGTAACTCAATGTAATGTAACTAAATGTAACTACTCCTTAATGTAACTAATAAATGTAACTAAATGTAACTCAATGTAATGTAACTAAATGTAACTACTCCTTAATGTAACTAATAAATGTAACTAAATGTAACTCAATGTAATGTAACTAAATGTAACTACTCCTTAATGTAACTAATAAATGTAACTAAATGTAACTCAATGTAATGTAACTAAATGTAACTACTCCTTAATGTAACTAATAAATGTAACTAAATGTAACTCAATGTAATGTAACTAAATGTAACTACTCCTTAATGTAACTAATAAATGTAACTAAATGTAACTCAATGTAATGTAACTAAATGTAACTACTCCTTAATGTAACTAATAAATGTAACTAAATGTAACTCAATGTAATGTAACTAAATGTAACTACTCCTTAATGTAACTAATAAATGTAACTAAATGTAACTCAATGTAATGTAACTAAATGTAACTACTCCTTAATGTAACTAATAAATGTAACTAAATGTAACTCAATGTAATGTAACTAAATGTAACTACTCCTTAATGTAACTAATAAATGTAACTAAATGTAACTCAATGTAATGTAACTAAATGTAACTACTCCTTAATGTAACTAATAAATGTAACTAAATGTAACTCAATGTAATGTAACTAAATGTAACTACTCCTTAATGTAACTAATAAATGTAACTAAATGTAACTCAATGTAATGTAACTAAATGTAACTACTCCTTAATGTAACTAATAAATGTAACTAAATGTAACTCAATGTAATGTAACTAAATGTAACTACTCCTTAATGTAACTAATAAATGTAACTAAATGTAACTCAATGTAATGTAACTAAATGTAACTACTCCTTAATGTAACTAATAAATGTAACTAAATGTAACTCAATGTAATGTAACTAAATGTAACTACTCCTTAATGTAACTAATAAATGTAACTAAATGTAACTCAATGTAATGTAACTAAATGTAACTACTCCTTAATGTAACTAATAAATGTAACTAAATGTAACTCAATGTAATGTAACTAAATGTAACTACTCCTTAATGTAACTAATAAATGTAACTAAATGTAACTCAATGTAATGTAACTAAATGTAACTACTCCTTAATGTAACTAATAAATGTAACTAAATGTAACTCAATGTAATGTAACTAAATGTAACTACTCCTTAATGTTAAATCAGTGAATTTCTGACTTATTCTAGTTCCAAACATTACAGTTAGACAGAAAAAACATGTTTGTTTGTTTCTCTGTTCTAACATAAATCCTTTTCATTTGTCAGGTTATTAAACCCACAGAACTCCATCAATCAAGGATCAAACTATCAATCAATAAAGAAAAATAACATCAACACCCCGAGCGGGTCGTGGGGGCGGTTTCCCCGCGCGTGGAGTCCGTGTCGGTGCGCCGGGGGGAGCGTTGCGCGCTCACCGGGGGACGTGCTCAGCCAGCGGCGCACCGGCGGAGCAGAGACGCGCCTCCCGTTCACGGAGCGTCGTTCGGTCGCAGACATGCAGCCGGCGGCCCGGCGGACCCTCCTGCTCCTCCTGCTGGGCTTCATGACGCCAGGTGAGTCGCATCCGTCCGGCCGGTGTTCCGCCCGGGGCTCGGTCCCGCGCCCGGACACCCGTTTCTGTCCGGTGCGTAAAAGCGACCGAACTTGCTCCGCCGGTAGAGCTCGGGTCGGAACCGGTAACCTGAGATCGGTTCTTCAGCCACGATAACGGGACCGAAATAACGGGAGGAAAACGGAACAAGTTTGAGGAATGCAGATTTTGTTTGGAGACGAGATTGGAGGTGTGTGTGTGTGTGTGTGTGTGTGTGTGTGTGTGTGTGTGTGTGTGTGTGTGTGTGTGTGTGTGTGTGTGTGTGTGTGGTGGTGGGGTTGTCTTCCCATGAGGTGCGTTGAGCTGCAGCCCCTCTAGGGGGCGCTGGAGAGGACTGAGGTCATCACCTTCTTCCTCATCTTCGTCTTCTTCACCTGGAGACAGAAACGCCTCCCTTCGTTGAACTGGGGGAGCTGGGGGGGTCAGACACGTAGCAACAGCTAGCAGGAGTGCGTGTCACAGGGGGTGGGGCTTCTGTAAACCAGACCGGTGGCGGTCGCTCGTGATTGGTGGAACGTTTGGGTCAGCGGGTCTGAATGATGGATCCACATCAGAACCGAGACGAGGATTGGTCCTGTGTATGCGTCGTCGCCACGCTAGGTCCGTTAGCTTCCAACACGCGTAGATCCCACATCAGGCCCCGCCCTCCGGAACGCATCAGGCCCCGCCTTCTCGCCACCAGGCGGAGCTCGTTTGGAGGGAGCTGAGATGTTGGGCTGATGTACATGAAGCACATTCAAATTCATGTAACCCACTTTTTGGGGGG
>CM023612.1:25492696-25512696 GCA_013358685.1 Antennarius maculatus
GACGGGCGCGATGGGACGGGTTCAGACCCGATGATGTCAGACCTATAGCTACGCTGGTGGTCATGTGACTTGTGGGTCATCGTCATAGCGCACCGGGGGGGACATGATGGACGTTCTCCAGACGGCCTCCTTCTGATCCTGGTCGTGTTGTTTTCAGTCCTGGACGGACGTCTACCTGTCGTGGGACCCAGAGAAGTACCCCGGGGTCCAGAACCTGCGCTTCCCTTCCAGCCTGGTGTGGGTGCCGGACATCCTCCTCTACAACAGGTGGCGCTGTCTCACTCAGTTTGGGGCTTCTCGTCATTGAATTCTCCCTCCAACCCTCCATCTGTCTTTCGTCCACCTTCTATGTCTGTCATTCACCACTGAGTTGATTTTCAGGTGTATTTCTTAAATCTCTGTTCCGTTACTGAAGACCTCCTGGAGCCGCAGACTGTCAGCGTCGGTCTACCTCTGTCGTTTGTTAGGAGTCATTCACTCCCCTCTGAAACCGTTCTGAAGGCCGGATGCTGATGATCGACCTCCATGACATTCATTCTGGTCCTCCTCCTCTCTGGTTTATTAGTTTGTTGTCCACGTGAACGCTCCCTCTGGTTTTCAGCCTCGTTTAACGAGATGATTGAGCGTGTTCCCTGTGGAAACCACAACTCCAAGCACGCTTTGCATCTGTAGCCTGCAATGGGCAGCAGTAATTAGACGTAGAATAATAGCAGATAGTTATTTGATTTCAGTTTTTGGGCGGGGCAGTGGGCAGCCCTGTTGCCTCACAGCAGGTTGTGGGTTTGAGTCCCTTCTGGGTGTGGTTTGTAGTTCTCCTACAAGTCTGTGTGGCTCTGTGTGGGTTCTCTAAGGGTTCTCCGGCTTCCTCCCACCAGGAACTTGAATCTGAGATGAATTATCTGGTCTAAATTGCCTGTAGGTGTGAACGTGTCAACACTAACCCAAACCTTTGACCCTTACCACTAACCTTAACACTACCACTAACCCTAACCTTTGACACCTAACCCTTAACCTTAACACTAACCCTAACCCCTAACCTTTGACCCCTAACCCTAATCCCTAACCTTAACACTAACCCCAACCCCAAACGCTGGGGTTAGCGTTAGGGGTTAGGGTTACCCTAACGCTAATCCCTAACCCCAACATTTGACCTCTAACCCTAATGCTAACCCCTAACCCCTAACTCTGACCCTTTGGTACTGTTCTTCTGAAGGCGTCAGACATTAGCCGGTACCGTTCTCTCCCTACAGCGCTGATGAGCGGTTTGATGCTACGTTCCACACCAATGTCCTGGTGGACTCTTCAGGGTCCTGTCAGTACATCCCCCCAGGTGAGGCGTTCACTGTTCGACGTTGGTGTGGATTAAATGTCATTTTGTCGACTATAACTCTGTATGGCCAGGACTTATGTTTATGTCATTGACTTCTTCTCATCATCGCCATCAGTATTATTATGGTTTGGATGTTGAAGTCATTGAGCTGATGGGAGTTCAGTGTGTGGAACCAAACACCAATGTCCCTACCGTCTCCAGGCATCCTGAAGAGCACCTGCTACATCGATGTCCGCTGGTTCCCCTTCGATGTGCAGAGGTGCGACCTAAAGTTCGGCTCCTGGACCCATAACGGTCTGCTGCTGGATCTCCAGATGATGGAGGTGGACATCTCAACCTACATCCCCAACGGGGAATGGGATCTAGTAGGTGAGAAGAGCCCAGACCAACACAACACCTTCCCCAACTCACGCGTGGGTCAATGACCGCTCTGCCCACCCGGTCACCATCACACAGCATACGATCCTGACATGTGCAGGACGCACATCCATGTCTGGAGGGCCCGACACGTGTCGCACGCCACGCGGTGTGGCTGGACTTTAAAATGCTTTCTTGGTATTAATTAATGAAACACTCTGCTATGTGTAGCAGTCGTAGACAAGACTGTTCCGGTCGTCTCGTCGACTCTTTTCCGATTGTGTGTGTGTCCCTGACGACCCCTTCCCGCCCCTCAGGTGTGCCGGCTAAACGCAATGAGCTGTACTACGAATGCTGCAAGGAGCCGTACCCTGATGTGACGTTCACGGTCACCATGCGCCGCAGGACTCTTTACTACGGCCTCAACCTGCTCATCCCCTGCGTGCTGATCTCTGGTCTGGCTCTTCTGGTCTTCCTGCTGCCTGCTGACTCCGGAGAGAAGATCTCATTGGGTAAGCCAACCATGACATCACTGCCAAGACAGTTACAATCACATGTAAGACACGTCTCTATGATCTCAACGCAGCGGGTCCAAGCCTGGGTCTAAGAGAATCCCAACATTATGGGTGTGAGTTTGGGTGCAGGATTTCATCCATGAGTACATCAACAAAGGCTCCATTAGAAACACAGAAAGCAGCTCTTGGAGCCAGAGTGGTGGGGTTGAACATGACTGGGGTTTCTCCTGTCTCCAGGCATCACAGTGCTGCTGTCGCTAACAGTGTTCATGTTGCTGGTCGCAGAGATCATGCCCGCCACTTCAGATTCGGTTCCTCTAATTGGTAAGACGCTTCTGTGTTCTAATTATCGCTCATTTTGATGATCTTCTCTGTCAATGAATGTTAAACAAAAGAAAGAAAACAGTGACGATTGTCACAAAATGATTATTAGCATATAACACCGGTTGGAAATGTAAAGGATAGTTAAATTCTTTCATTCACAGCTCACTGATGTATAACAGACATTTATGGGATAGGTTTAGAGTTAGGGTAGGGTGAGGTAGGTATAGGGTTAGTTTAGGGTTTGCTTGGGTTAGGGTAGGGTAAGGTATATTTAGGTTTAGATTAGTGTGTGGTTGGATTAGGGGTTAGGGTAGATTGGGGTTTGGTTGGGTTAGAGTTAGGGTAAATTAAGGTAGGTATAGGGTTAGATTAGGGTTTGGTTTGGTTTGGGTTAGGGTAGGGTAAGGTAGGTATATGGTTGAATTGAGGTTTGGTTGGGTTAGGGGTTATTGATTGTTATTGTTAGGTAGGACAGGATTTGCTCTGACGTAGTTGGCGTGATGTGTTTTTGTTGTTGGACCTGGCTGGGAGACATTTTCCACCAGGTGCAGTTCATGAGGGGTTTTGGGTGGGACAGGAAAGGCTGCACTGCAGTGAATGACTGGGGAACATTCCTTACTCTCTATCCATGCCTGTTTGTGCTTGTGGTCTTCAGCCCAGTACTTTGCCAGCACCATGATGATCGTGGGCCTGTCTGTGGTTGTCACAGTTCTGGTGCTACAGTTTCACCACCACGATCCGCATGGCGGGAAGATGCCTAAATGGGTGGGTTAATGGCCACTTGTTAACAGCTGAAGTTTAGCTGCTGCTCAGTGCATTTTATACAACTTGGATGTAATGAGTCAGGACTGCAATTGGATGGAGTAATAAACTGAATGCAGTTAAATTGAATGCAGTCATTATGAAGTTATTTAATCCATCGTTAGAAACCCTCCAAATGTCCAATGTCTGATCTGCACTGTCATACTATAACACCGGACGCAGTAAACTGGGAGGAAGACTTCATGTTTATTTCACTCTCGTCCAGGTTCGAGTGATCTTACTCAACTGGTGTGCTTGGTTTCTCCGAATGAAGAAACCTGGGGATGAAAACAGAACCGCTTCCGGACCCCCCCCAGACTGTAAGTACTCCCACCCTCCTCCTGACCACAGCAGTGCCGGCAGCGCTCAGATGACCACCATACAAGGCCAGGCCTCAATTCCGTCCACCACAACTAATGGGAACATGAACTTACACGGTCACTCCACGGGGACAGATAACCCTGGATTCCCACAATGCACTAATGCCGGCACTGTGGTATGCAGCGGAGGAATCCATTCCAACGACCCCTCCCAACACGATATCCACTCGCACCAGATGAAGACTTTACTGCTGGAGCAGATTCCGGAACTTTCCCAGATCCTGGAGGAGGTGCAGTACATTGCCAGACGTTTCCGTGCTAAGGACGAGGGTGAAGCCGTTTGCAGCGAGTGGAAGTTTGCAGCAGCAGTGGTGGACCGATTATGCCTAGTAGCATTTTCACTCTTCTCCATCATCTGCACCTTCACCATCCTCATGTCAGCTCCTAACTTCATTGAGGCTGTGTTCAAAGACTTCACATAAGTCTTTACTGCCGTTGCCAAGCAGTGGAGGAGAGCCAGAGGCCAGGCTAACATCAGGAGAGCCTCTGCTGCAGCGACGTGGAGCCACACTGGAGATCAGTGCTTGTGTCGTGACATGAAAACCAAACCTTCACCTTTGTGTCACATGGAGTTGATGCCATTCTTCCTTCTCAGGGTAGTTTCCCCAACGACACCATCAAACTGTCCCGCAGAGGAGGCTGAGGATCCATGTGTGAGTGATGTGAAACCCACCGATGCATCCCTGCTGACATCATTTACCTGCCTCATCTTATCAGAGCACCCCCTGCCGACTGCTTCTCTTCCAGACCTCTTTGCATTGTCACTTTGTCACTTGCATTCCCACAGTACATCATGTACCCACAGGAAGTATGCATGTACCCATACACCACGGGGAACCTATGGTCCACTGCACCAGGAGGAACCTGTGGTCCACTGCATCTGGAGGAACCCACCTGCAGTGAAGAACTGGGCGCCAATGGGGGGCCTGATTTGTGTTCTCTGGGGAATCCCAGCGGTGCTTCCTGATGCTGGGCTGTGAACTGAGGACGCCACTTCTCAGTGTCTTCTGCTTTTGACTCCATTGCTCACTCTTTGTTTTGTACTGATACAGGTGGAACTGCTTTGCTATGCCTGGTTCCCGATTGGACAGATGGGCTGACCTGGTTAGCCTGTGATAACGAGGCAGTCCCCAGTTTTTTGATCAGTGTACTTCAGGTTCAGCTATAACCCAGCCATACCCGTCACGCTGCAGTCAGGAAAATGGATGATGTCTTCAGCATCTGGACTGTCCTTCAGTAAAATCAGTGGTTACCCATGACCCCCTCCCACAGGAAAGAATCTGATTGTTGTAACGGTTTTACCCACATCCTGGTTCCAAGTTCTGTTGAGTACCCACCCCTCATGTGACCATGCCAACCAATAAAATGATGAAACAAGAAACCCAACTGTGACATCATTTAGAGACTATCCTACAAGGGGATAGGTCAGGACCTGAGGTCCTGACCTCTGTCCCCCTGAAGACACAGGCACTCACTTTGAAAAGACCAGTGGGGTTTATTAGATTTTGGCCAGGACTGGTCGGGAGGTCCGTTGGGGGTCAGTTAGGGGACTGGTTGGAGGGCCAGTTAGGGGGCTGGTTGGAGGGCCAGTTAGGGGGCTGGTTGGAGGGCAGGTTAGGGGACTGGTTGGAGGTCTTGTTAGGGGGCTGGTTGGAGGGCCACTTAAGGGACTGGTTGGAGGGCCAGTTAGGGGGCTGGTTGGAGGGCAGGTTAGGGGGCTGGTTGGAAGTCTTGTTAGGGGGCTGGTTGGAGGGCTGGTTAGGGGACTGGTTGGAGGTCTTGTTAGGGGGCTGGTTGGAGGGCCGGTTAGGGGGCTGGTTGGAGGTCTGGTTAGGGGGCTGGTTGGAGGTCTGGTTAGGGGCCTGGTTGGAGGTCTGGTTGGGCTGCAGGGCCATGACTTTTTGCATTTTCACATTTTGTCCTTCAAACTGACGTCTACCTGCTGAGGAACCGTTCTTGGAACTTAAAGCTTGTATTCATTTCAGAACCTGTCTGGGGGGGGGCGTTAGAGGAGAATCAGGTGAGTTCTACCTTGAACAGTGATCACATGACCCATCAACCGTCAATTGATCAATCAAGCTTATTCATAAAGCACTTAATCAGGTCAATAGACGTCTTATGACCTCAACCGGCTGTTGAGTGTTTCCTGCTTAACATGAAGGACGCCTGATGCTAACAGCTGGGCTAACGGGTCATGTGACCTGAGCTCTGAGTTCACCTCCAGGATTCTTCTGGGGTGGACTGATGGAGGTCCCTCTGGGCCGGTTCTGTTGGCTCCATCCCAGATTGGATTCATCCCCACGTGTTCTAAACATCCTGTTTGTCTTTGGGGGGGGGGGGAACATTTCAACACACATGGACAGGTCACATGACATGTATCTTGACTGTGACACACATACACACACAGATAAATGGACGTGTCTTTTATTCACTGGTAGAAACAACAAACTTATATCACAAAAACTTGGGGGGTAAAAAAGGAGGTCTGATTTACAACACTGAGGTCACATGACCTAGGGGGCGTGGCCACACATCAGCCTTGATAGACTTCTGAGATCTAAACAGAAACTGTCCCTAAGCCATGGGGGTCCCTGTCTGAACCAGGACAGACCCCCCCGGACTCAGTCGCGACACGCTGCCGTCGTCAGGGGGGGGGGGTGTGGACTCATCTCCTCAGGAAGTTGTCCAGGGAGGCGGGGGTCCTCTGGATGGAGTGGATGTTCCTCTTCACGCGGTCCTCCAGGGAGGAGCTGGCGGCGCTCTCCAGCTTCATGCTGCTGCAGGGGGGAGGAGACGTTCAGCCACAAAGGATGCTGGGTATTCACACGAGCTGGGGCGGGGGGACTCACTGGATGAAGCCGGTGTGCCGGTGGCGGGGGGCCGCCTGCTCGCGGCGCTGCTCCTGCTCGTCCTGCCGCTGGTACCTCCTCACGTTGTTCTCACGGTCCTCCCCCCGCTGCCGCGCCTCCTCCATCATCTCCTGCCGCCGCCGCTCCAGCTGCGCCGCCGACAGCTTCCTGTCCGAGAGGACACGCGTGTGGGGGGGGGCATCTACAGCAGGGGCGGGGCACAGTGTGGACTTACCTGGACACGGGGCTCCTCTGTCTGGGGGGGCGCTCAGCTCGTTGTCTCCACTCGGCTTTGCCTGAGGATGGCTGGCTGGGGGGCGACGTCGACCAGCTCCGCCCCCGACGCCCCGACGAGCTGCAGGCAGCGGGGGGGCGATGATCCCTACCAGCGGGGAGCTGGGGGGGGACAAGCAGCCATTAGAACGTCTGATGGTTCCGGCTGAGACGGGGGGTGTCTGGAGTGGGTGTGTCATCACCTGGAGGCCGTAGCCTGGGGGCCGGGAATGAGCGCCGGCGTCTGCTGGGGGGTCGTGTCTGGAAGCAGACCTGAGAGACAAAAGGAGGACTGACAGTCTGGTCCAGTGATGGGGGGGGGGGGCAGTGATGTTCCAGCGGCAGTGATGTGCCCCCCCAGGTAAGTCAGGGGGGGCACATCCTGACTTACCTGTGGTTCTTCTCCTCCTCTGAGCCTGAACTCCTCCTCCTGCGCCTCCTCCCTCTGTCCTTGTCCTTCTTCTCCTTCTTCTCCTTCTTCCTCTTCTTCTTCTTGTCTTTCTTGAGATTCTGGCGCAGCTGTGGGGGGGTTACAATCAACAAGCCTTCAGAGACGGCAGACTCCTTCTACACCTGAACATTCCCTCCAAAGCCAACGGTTCTGTCGCCGTGCGCCTGTGCCTCTTGACAGGTCTGGGTCACGTGACAGGTTACCAGCCGTTACCCCTAGATTAAGCCCCCACAACCGCTCCAGTGTTCTGGATTAAAGTCAAGGCAGATTATCCTGAGGCCCATAAAGTATCTTAATCCCTGCTTCCATTCCAACCTCCTGTCTCTGTGAAGTGGGATTTTCTGCAGTGACCGTAAAGAAAATCAAACTGGAGTAGACCGGACCAGAACACACTTCAGGTGTATTTGTCTCCGTTACCCCCAGATCAGCGGCCCCCCACCACTAATTATTATTGTAATTATTATTATTATTGACTTGTTCACCCTTTGATTGAAATGATCAGTATTTCTCCTACGTTGAATGAACTGATTTTAAATCGCTTCAATTGAGTTTTTAATGGTAATTATTTCTGACAATCATTTTGTTTACAGAGATGTTTGATTATCAATTCATGAAAAAAAGGTTGTTTATTGTTTGTTGATGTCTAATGTAGCTGCAAGAGGGCACAAGCCAGTGTCTTATTGTGCCGGTCCCAAGCCCGGATAAATACAGAGGGTTGCGTCAGGAAGGGCATCCGGTGTAAAACTTTTGCCAAATCAAAGATGCGAATCAAACCTATGACTTCCATACCGGATCGGTCGAGGCCCGGGTTAACAACGACCGCCATCGGCGCTGTTGACCTACAGGGCGCCGGTGGAAATTGGATTACTGTTGGTCGAAGAAGGAGAGGAGGAAAGTGCGTTCGCACGAAGAAAGAGAAGAGGAGCGCCAAGAGTATAGGACTAAGAGTAGGGATGTTGAATGTTGGAACTATGACAGGAAAAGGTAGAGAGTTGGTTGACATGATGCAGAGGAGGAAAGTAGACATACTGTGTGTCCAGGAGACCAGGTGGAAAGGTAGCAAGGCTAGAAGTTTAGGAGCAGGGTTCAAGTTGTTCTATCATGGTGTAGATGGGAAGAGAAATGGAGTAGGAGTTATCTTGAAGGAGGAGTTTGTTAGGAATGTCCTGGAGGTAAAACGAGTGTCAGATAGAGTGATGAGTCTGAAGCTAGAAATAGAAGGTGTGATGTTCAATGTTGTTAGTGGGTATGCTCCACAGGTAGGATGTGAGCTGGAGGAGAAGGAGAAATTCTGGTTGGACTTTGATGAAGTGATGCAGAGCATACCTAGAAGTGAGAGAGTTGTCATTGGCGCAGACTTCAATGGACATGTTGCAGGTAACAGAGGTGATGAGGAAGTGATGGGCAGGTTTGGTATCCAGGAGAGGAATGCAGAAGGACAGATGGTAGTTGACTTTGCAAAAAGGATGGAAATGGCTGTAGTGAATACTTTCTTCCAGAAGAGGCAGGAACATAGGGTGACCTATAAGAGTGGTGGTAGGAGCACACAGGTAGACTACATCTTGTGTAGACGATGTAACCTGAACGAGATCAGTGACTGTAAAGTAGTGGTAGGCGAGAGCGTAGCCAAACAGCATAGGATGGTGGTGTGTAGGATGACTCTGGTGGTGAGGAAGATGAAGAGGGCAAAGGCAGAGTAGAGGACGAAATGGTGGAAGCTAATAAAGGAAGGGTATTGCATGACCTTTAGGAAGGAGTTAAGACAGGCTCTGGGTGGTCAGGAGGTGCTTCCAGATGACTGGACAACTACAGCTAATGTGATCAGGGAGACAGGTAGGAGAGTATTTGGTGTGTCATCTGGAAGGAAAGTAGATAAGGAGACTTGGTGGTGGAATGAGGAGGTACAGGAGTGTATACAAAGAAAGAGGTTAGCTAAGAAGAAGTGGGACACTGAGAGGACTGAGGAGAGTAGACAGGAGTACAGGGAGATACAGCGTAATGTGAAGGTAGAGGTAGCAAAGGCCAAACAAGAAGCTTATGATGACTTGTATGCTAGGTTGGACAGTAAGGAGGGAGAGACTGATCTATACAGGCTGGCAAGACAGAGAGATAGAGATGGGAAGGACGTGCAGCAGGTTAGGGTGATTAAGGATAGGGATGGAAGTCTACTGACAGGTGCCAGTAGTGTGATGGGAAGATAGAAAGAGTACTTTGAAGAGTTGATGAACGTGGAAAATGAGAGAGAACAAAGACTAGAAGAGGTGACTGTTGTGGACCAGGATGTAGCAAAGATTAGCCAGGATGAAGTGAGGAGAGCACTGAAGAGGATGAAGAGTGGAAAGGCAGTCGGTCCTGATGATATACCTGTAGAGGTTTGGAAGTGTCTAGGAGAGGTGGCAGTAGAGTTTCTGACTGGGTTGTTCAACAGGATCTTAGATAGTGAGAAGATGCCTGAGGAGTGGAGGAGAAGTGTGCTGGTGCCCATTTTTAAGAACAAGGGAGATGTGCAGAGTTGTGGCAACTACAGAGGAATAAAGCTGATGAGCCATACAATGAAGTTATGGGAAAGAGTAGTGGAAGCTAGACTAAGGGCAGAAGTGAACATTTGTGAGCAGCAGTATGGTTTCATGCCAAAAAAGAGTACTACAGATGCAGTATTTGCTCTGAGGATGTTGATAGAGAAGTACAGAGAAGGCCAGAGGGAGCTGCATTGTGTTTTTGTAGATCTGGAGAAAGCTTATGACAGGGTGCCCAGAGAGGAACTGTGGTATTGTATGAGGAAGTCTGGAGTGTCAGAGAAGTATGTTAGAGCGGTGCAGGACATGTATGAGGACTGTAAGACAGTGGTGAGGTGTGCTGTAGGTGTGACAGAGGAGTTCAAGGTGGAGGTGGGACTGCATCAGGGATCAGCTCTGAGCCCCTTCTTGTTCGCTATGGTGATGGACAGGCTGACAGACGAGGTTAGACAGGAATCTCCATGGACTATGATGTTTGCAGATGACATTGTGATCTGCAGTGAGAGTAGGGAACAGGTGGAGGAGAAGCTAGAGAGGTGGAGGTTTGTCCTGGAAAGGAGAGGGATGAAGGTTAGCCGCAGTAAGACAGAGTACATGTGTGTGAATGAGAGGGACCCAAGTGGAAGAGTGAGGTTACAGGGAGAAGAGATCAAGAAGGTGGAGGATTTGAAGTACTTAGGGTCAACAGTCCAGAGCTATGGAGAGTGGGGAAAAGAGGTGAAGAAGCGTGTACAGGCAGGATGGAACGGGTGGAGGAAAGTGTCAGGTGTGATGTGTGATCGAAGAGTTTCAGCTAAAATGAAAGGAAAGGTGTACAAAACTGTGGTGAGACCAGCGATGTTGTTTGGTCTAGAGACAGTGTCACTGAGGAAAAGACAGGAGGCAGAGCTGGAGGTAGCAGAGATGAAGATGCTGAGGTTCTCTCTGGGAGTGACCAGGAAGGATAGGATCAGGAATGAGTACATCAGAGGGACAGCACATGTTAGAGGTTTTGGAGATAAAGTCAGAGAGGCCAGACTGAGATGGTTTGGACATGTCCAGAGGAGAGATAGTGAATATATTGGTAGAAGGATGCTGAGTTTTGAACTGCCAGGCAGGAGGCCTTAGAGGAAGACCAAAGAGGAGGTTTATGGATGTAGTGAAAGAGGACATGAAGGTAGTTGGTGTGAGAGAAGAGGATGCAGAAGACAGGGTTAGATGGAGGCGGTTGATTCGCTGTGGCGACCCCTGAAGGGAAAAGCCGAAAGGAAAAGAAGGAGAAGATTGTTTGTTGATGTCTGCATTTTATATAAAACTGCAGATGATTTATTATTAGACTACAGCTGTCCTGGTGTCATTAATTAATTAATTAAATAATTCCTTTCCCTGACGGAACCTCCTTAAGGGATCAATAAAGTTACACTCTATTAACGATTATCGACTAATTGTTGTCTGAGATGGAACCGGTCCGTGGGGCTAAGGAGGTTGGGGACCGCTGGACTAAGACACCTCCAGCCCTGTTAAAAAGCCCAGTGACGGAAATCTTTTAGCTCCTTACATAAAAACAAAGAAGCTGAGGCGTCAGGAGGAACGAGCTTCAGTCTCACCATGTCTTTAATCTTCTTCATCTTCACTGGGTTGGTCAGGACTTCTCTCTTACTCGCTTCCTCACATTTCCTTTGGAAAGAAAACGAGTGAAATTAATGGTGAACGTTCCAGCAGGAGGAGGAGGAAGAAGAGGAAGAGAAGGAGGAGGAGGAGGAGGAGTAGGAGAAGGAGGAAGAGAAGGAGGAGGAGGAGGAGGAGAAGGAGGAGGAGGAGGAGGAGGAGGAGGAGGAGTAGGAGAAGGAGGAAGAGAAGGAGGAGGAGGAGAAGGAGGAGAAGGAGGAGGAGGAGGGAGGAGGAAGAGGAGGAGGAGGAGGAGGAGGAGGAAGAGGGGGAGGAGGAGGAGGAGGAGGAGGAGGAGGAGGAGGGGGAGGAGGAAGAGGAGGAGGAGGAGGAGGAGGAGGAGGAGGAGGCTGACGCACCTGATTTCAAACAGAGGGTCCTCCCTGATCTTGGCGGTCAGGTCCAGGGCGGAGGCGGGGGCGCTGGGGTTGAAGATGGAGCCGGGCAGGAGGCCCGTCTCCGCCGACGGCCCGCTCTCCGGCTCCTCGTACTGCTCCGTGATCTGCTTGTCGATGGGACGTCCGAGGAGGTACTCGTCTCTGGATACCTGCCCCGCCGGACCCTGGTACATCCAGTCCAGACGGTCGTCCCTCTTCCTGTGAGAGACAGGAAGAGACGCGTCAGGCTCCGCCTTCCATCGACACGCACCGAACAACCCGACCTGACTGGGACCGACTTGATGGCGCCGGTCTCCTCGGCGTATCTGGTCATCTCCTCGCGGTTGCGCTCATCCTTCAGTTCTTTCTGGAGCTCCTCGATCTTCTTCCGTTCAGCTTCGTACTTCTGCTCAGCTTTCCAGACGCGCTCGATGTTCTTCATGGTCTGGGGATGCCAGCTCTTCTTCAGGTTCTAGCACAGGGCAGAGCACATGATCAGGAACGCACGTTCTTCACAGGCTCTGATTGGTCGAGCAGCAATCTGCTGCTCATTCAGCGACGCCAGTTTACCATCAGCTCTAATGCTAACGGTGTTAGCTTCACCTCACAGCACGTCAGCTTTGAACCACTAAGAACCAGAACACCCCCCAGTCCGTCCAGACTGACTCCTGAGTCCTGACTGACTCCTGACTGACTCCAGACTGACTCCTGACTCCAGACTGACTCCTGACTCCAGACTGACTCCTGACTCCAGACTGACTCCTGACTGACTCCTGACTGACTCCTGACTCCAGACTGACTCCTGACTCCAGACTGACTCCTGACTCCCGACTGACTCCAGACTGACTCCTGACTCCAGACTGACTCCTGACTCCAGACTGACTCCTGACTCCAGACTGACTCCTGACTCCAGACTGACTCCAGACTCCAGACTGACTCCTGACTCCAGACTGACTCCTGACTCCAGACTGACTCCTGACTCCAGACTGACTCCTGACTCCAGACTGACTCCTGACTCCAGACTGACTCCAGACTCCAGACTGACTACAGACTGACTCCAGACTCCAGACTGACTCCAGACTGACTCCTGACTCTAGACTGACTCCTGACTCCAGACTGACTCCTGTAGTCTCAGTTAGTCTCGGTGTGGTATCTTTGGTGTGATCTGCATGTTCTCATGGGGTACCTGAGTATGCTAACTATGCTAACATCCTGTTAGAATACTCCACTGTCTTACCTCTACCTGACCGTGCTAACCATGCTAACACCCCGTTAGCCCGTGATAACCGTGCTAACACCACGTTAGCCCCGCTGCCCCTCCGGAGGGGCTGTTCACCCCCCGGCTCCGGACACACAGGCCGTCCGGCAGCTCCTTCCAGCTCCGCTCCCATCGGGCCGCCGTCCGGACCGCAGCCCGTCGTGTCGCTAGGTCACCCGGGGGGGACTCACCAGGTCGCCGCCCCCCATCCTGGAGTCCTGTCGGCGTCACTCGGGAGAAAATTCAACAATGTGTCCTGTTATTTGTGTCCGACACCCCCCCGCTGAGAGGAACACAGGGCACTGCGGAGGCGATGGGTTTGTTGTACTTCCTGTTTTGCATACTTCCGCTTCCGGGTCCGTGGCGATGCGTTCAGGGGCTCGTGAAAAGCTCGTTCGATCAGACTCTGTTCATGGCTAAATCCTTTTCCAATCTTTATTTACAAAAGATTCAATTTTCTTGGAAGAACTGAAAGCAGCGGAATCACACCTTCACCTGCTCCGACCAGGTGATATTATTATTATTATTATATGTTCAAAGGCAGGACTTTGGTCGGTTTATCAAGGGAATCCGAGTTAGAATAATAGAAATAAAATATTACAGAAAAACTAAAACAAGTACATTCAAAAAACCTTTATTTGTCCCCAAGGGACAAGGGACGCAGCAGTGTTAGTGCAAAAGAAGACACATCATCACTGACACCTGCAGTATGAAGTCATACCAGTGTTCACTTTGTGTGGTATTGGGTTTGGGCTGGGGGGGGGCAGCTGTTAATAAGGGGATATAATGGCAGATATAATCCAGTGTACCACATCTGTTAAGGGTCTGTTGGTGTCGAGTAGCCAATCCACATCTCTGGTCTCCACGGCGACACCTGAGTGGACTCTTGGTATGGATGGACGGGTCCGGATGAGAGAACCTGTCCACCGGTTCTGTCGGGTCCCAGTGGGAAAGTCCTGTTCTGTGTGTGTGCTGAGTGTTTGGAACTTTACCTTGACTCTTGTGCTCATGAATTAATTTGAAGTTGTAGAATCATTTCTGGTTTTAATTTGAAATAATTTTTCCAAGAAACTGATTGTTGTTAAAATTGTTGCTTTCATGGTAATAAAGTTTTTACCAAACTGTGCTTTAGAAAATTAATTCTGAAATATTTTTGAAGATTTTATATTATTTTAGTCATTTCACTCCAGTTCCTTATGAACAATCATTGTTACGTACTCAACCCTTCCTCCAGTCAGTGTCACTTCACTGGATGGATGATGGATGGATGATGGATGGATGGATAGAAACAGGTTATACTTTTTAATGGACATCAATAACAGATTAAATACAAATTATTCAGTGAAACTTAAATTATAACAGCTTTAAATCCCTTTAGTCCGTTTCCTACAGTGGCCATGAGACGCTCTGCCTGCTCTACTGACCCCTAAACTGTCCTAACATGACCAACAGTCTACACACAGAGTCCTCCCTCCATGTCGCTAAAGCACCCCCCCCCCCCCCAAAACAGCTTCTACATGCTAAGCGTGTTTCACCCACTACACGCTACTGATCACAGACTAGGAACTAGGAGTATTTCTCTGCAGGCGTGTTGGACAGAAGCTGGTCTGCGTCAGACGCTGTGGAGCTTCAGAACATCCGTCAGTGCTGGGGGAGAAGCTCCACCAGCAGCCGCTGATAAAAGGTGTTGAGAGACCCCGGTGCATTCCTGCTGACGGTGGAGCTGCAGCTTGATCCAACACGCTAACCAACACGCTAAGCAACACGCTAATCAACACACTAATCACCTGATGATGTCTGAAGAGGAGCTGATGAGCTACACCTGGATACCCTGCAAAGACTACCAGGGCCAACCTACACCTCCACCTGTACCTCCCCCTCTGCCTCCACCTGTACCTCCCCCTCTGCCTCCACCTGTACCTCCCCCTCTGCCTCCACCTCTGCCTCCACCTCTGCCGGAGCGTTTCCAGCGATCAGATTTGTTTTCTAATTTCCTGCCAGTAAACGTCAGATTAACGATGATCAGATTAACGATGATCAGATTAACGACAATCAGATTAACGACGATCAGATTAACGACGATCAGATTAACGACGATCAGATTGACGTGGGCCTGACGACAGACGCGACGGCGGCTCCAATCCGTTTCCTGACTCCGTTGAAGTCTTCAGCTGCTCTCTGCCCCGCCTACAGGGGGCGGTGCTGAGCCAAAACGTTCAACTAAACTAAAACAATGAGGTCAGGGCCATTTCAATGCGGTGCCCACCTGAGCAGAGCCCAGTGGGCCTCAGTCCCCCCCAGGAGTCACATGGGTCCCTTATTGATCTAGACGTATTGATCAGGGCAGCATGCCGGCGTGGGCAGTGATGTCACTGGTTGTGCTCCTGTCGGCGCTGCTGATTGGCCGTCGTGTCGCTGCTGGTGGGGGGGGGGACATGATGAGGGGTTGTTTGTTACCATGACAACCGGCTGGAGGGGGCTGCCTCAGTGATGTCCGGCCACCTTTCTGTGTTCTCTACTCTATGGTTACACGGCGGCCGTGGGGGGGTTAGGGCTAGGGATGGGGGGGGGGCGCTGACCCGGACCTGCTGACTCCTCGTCACGCGGTGATGCCCTCATCCGGACAACCCCGTCGCCCCGGAGACCGACGGCTCCGTCTCGCATTTCAGCTTCAAGGGGGGGTCCGCGATGTCGGACGACGACGCATTGGAGGAGCACTGGGGGGGGGGCGGGGGCGTCAAAGCCCTTCTCCACCCTCCCGTCCCCGTTGACCCTGTCGTCGGCGTGCCCGGGGGGGGACTCGTGCGTCCGCATGTGCTTGGCCAGGTGGTCGCTGCGCATGAAGACGCGGGGGCACAGGGCGCAGCTGAACTTCTTGGTGCCGGTGTGCGTCTGCAGGTGGCGCTGCAGCTCGTCCGACCGCGTGAACCTCTTCCCACAGAACAGCCAGTTGCAGACGAAGGGCCGGTCGCCGCTGTGCCAACGCAGGTGCGCCTTCAGGTGCGACGTCTTGGCGTAGGCCTTCCCGCAGCCGGGGATGTGGCAGTTGTGCAGATGCTTCCTGCGGCCGTCGTCGGCGCTCTGCCCCAGCTGCTCGGCGTGGAGGCAGTTGGGGCAGCGGCAGGCGGCCTGGCCGGCCCCCCTGGAGGAGGAGCGGCGCTGCGCCTTGGGCCGGGGGGCCGCCACGCTCTCCTGGGGGGGCTCCTCCAGCGAGAACGGCTGCTGCTGCAGCAGCTCCGGCGCCAGCGGCTCCATCTTGAAGCCGTCCTGGGGGAACAGGTGGGGGGCGGGGGCCTGTTGTGCCGGGGGCAGGGGGCACAGCTGGGGGTCGGAACCGTAGGGGCCCAGAGGGGACGGCAGCCCCATGGAGCTCCCTGAGCTCGCCGGGGGCAGGCCGACGCCCTGCCCCGTCTGCAGGTCCATCCAGCCCCCCGGCTGGACGTCCCGGTGGAGGTCCCACCAGGACGGGATGTTCATGTCGTCTGAGCTGCCACCAGGGGGGGCTGTCCGTAGCCAGGGCTCATAAGGGTGGGCCATGTGGGCAGCTGGGGCAAAGGAGAGACTGTTGATGAGGTCAGCTGCTCAGGGTGTTCGGGTCACGCTGGGGGGGTCACCACATGACCGGATGGGGGAGCAACCAGAAACCTGCAGAAACAAAGTGGAGCAGTTACCTCCTCAAACCTGGACTCATGTCCCTCATGGCCTAAACCAGGGGGGGTCAGACTCATCTTCACTGAGGGACACGTCAGCATAACGCTGTCCTCAAAGGGCCTGATGTAACTAATAAATGTAACTAAATGTAATGTAACTAAATGTAACTAAATGTAATGTAACTAAATGTAACTAAATGTAATGTAACTAAATGTAACTAAATGTAAAGTAACTAAATGTAACTAGTCCTTAATGTAACTAATCAATGTAACTAAATGTAACTCAATGTAATGTAACTAAATGTAACTACTCCTTGATGTAATAAATGTAACTAAATGTAACTCAATGTAATGTAACTAAATGCAACTACTCCTTAATGTAACTAATGTAGCTCAATGTAATGTAACTAAATGTAACTACTCATTAATGTAACTAATAAATGTAACTAAATGTAACTCAATGTAACTAAATGTAACTACTCCTTAATGTAACTAATAAATGTAACTAAATGTAACTCAATGTAATGTAACTAAATGTAACTACTCCTTAATGTAACTAATAAATGTAACTAAATGTAACTCAATGTAATGTAACTAAATGTAACTACTCCTTAATGTAACTAATAAATTTAACTAAATGTAACTTAATGTAATGTAACTAAATGTAACTACTCCTTAATGTAACCAATGTATCTCAATGTAATGTAACTAAATGTAACTACTCATTAATGTAACTAATAAATGTAACTAAATGTAACTCAATGTAACTAAATGTAACTACTCCTTAATGTAACTAATAAATGTAACTAAATGTAACTCAATGTAATGTAACTAAATGTAACTACTCCTTAATGTAACTAATAAATGTAACTAAATGTAACTCAATGTAATGTAACTAAATGTAACTACTCCTTAATGTAACTAATAAATGTAACTAAATGTAACTCAATGTAATGTAACTAAATGTAACTACTCCTTAATGTAACTAATAAATGTAACTCAATGTAACTCAATGTAATGTAACTAAATGTAACTACTCCTTAATGTAACTAATAAATGTAACTAAATGTAACTCAATGTAATGTAACTAAATGTAACCACTCCTTAATGTAACTAATAAATGTAACTAAATGTAACTCAATGTAATGTAACTAAATGTAACTACTCCTTAATGTAACTAATAAATGTAACTAAATGTAACTCAATGTAATGTAACTAAATGTAACTACTCCTTAATGTAACCAATGTAGCTCAATGTAATGTAACTAAATGTAACTACTCATTAATGTAACTAATAAATGTAACTAAATGTAACTCAATGTAACTAAATGTAACTACTCCTTAATTTAATTTATAAATGTAACTAAATGTAACTCAATGTAATGTAACTAAATGTAACTACTCCTTAATGTAACTAATAAATGTAACTAAATGTAACTCAATGTAATGTAACTAAATGTAACTTCTCCTTAATGTAACTAATAAATGTAACTAAATGTAACTCAATGTAATGTAACTAAATGTAACTACTCCTTAATGTAACTAATAAATGTAACTCAATGTAATGTAACTAAATGTAACTACTCCTTAATGTAACTAATAAATGTAACTAAATGTAACTCAATGTAATGTAACTAAATGTAACCACTCCTTAATGTAACTAATAAATGTAACTAAATGTAACTCAATGTAATGTAACTAAATGTAACTACTCCTTAATGTAACTAATAAATGTAACTAAATGTAACTCAATGTAATGTAACTAAATGTAACTACTCCTTAATGTAACCAATGTAGCTCAATGTAATGTAACTAAATGTAACTACTCATTAATGTAACTAATAAATGTAACTAAATGTAACTCAATGTAACTAAATGTAACTACTCCTTAATGTAACTAATAAATGTAACTAAATGTAACTCAATGTAATGTAACTAAATGTAACCACTCCTTTATGTAACTAATAAATGTAACTAAATGTAACTCAATGTAATGTAACTAAATGTAACTACTCCTTAATGTAACTAATAAATGTAACTAAATGTAACTCAATGTAATGTAACTAAATGTAACTACTCCTTAATGTAACCAATGTAGCTCAATGTATTGTAACTAAATGTAACTACTCATTAATGTAACTAATAAATGTAACTAAATGTAACTCAATGTAACTAAATGTAACTACTCCTTAATGTAACTAATAAATGTAACTAAATGTAACTCAATGTAATGTAACTAAATGTATCTACTCCTTAATGTAACTAATAAATGTAACTAAATGTAACTCAATGTAATGTAACTAAATGTAACTACTCCTTAATGTAACTAATAAATGTAACTAAATGTAACTCAATGTAATGTAACTAAATGTAACTACTCCTTAATGTAACTAATAAATGTAACTCAATGTAACTCAATGTAATGTAACTAAATGTAACTACTCCTTAATGTAACTAATAAATGTAACTAAATGTAACTCAATGTAATGTAACTAAATGTAACCACTCCTTAATGTAACTAATAAATGTAACTAAATGTAACTCAATGTAATGTAACTAAATGTAACTACTCCTTAATGTAACTAATAAATGTAACTAAATGTAACTCAATGTAATGTAACTAAATGTAACTACTCCTTAATGTTAAATCAGTGAATTTCTGACTTATTCTAGTTCCAAACATTACAGTTAGACAGAAAAAACATGTTTGTTTGTTTCTCTGTTCTAACATAAATCCTTTTCATTTGTCAGGTTATTAAACCCACAGAACTCCATCAATCAAGGATCAAACTATCAATCAATAAAGAAAAATAACATCAGACACAAGTTAGGACGTTAACTTTGTTCACAACGTTTAGTCAGAGGTAAAATGGGCTGAAGTACTGCATTGTGGGAAATGTAGTTTTTGGACAAAGCACACTTTTGACCTATTTATTTTTAGACACTCTGACCTTTTATGCTCTCGTGGGCCACATTAAATGAAGTGAAGGGCCACATTTGGCTCGTGGCCCAAATGAAACAAAACGGCATTAAAGTCGCTCAGGAACACGCTCAGGAGCACGCTCAGGAACACGCTCAGGAACACGCTCAGGAACACGCTCAGGAAAACGCTCAGGAGCACGCTCAGGAACACGCTCAGGAACACGCTCAGGAACACGCTCAGGAACACGCTCAGGAACACGCTCAGGAACACGCTCAGGAACACGCTCAGGAACACGCTCAGGAACACGCTCAGGAGCACGCTCAGGAGCACGCTCAGGAACACGCTCAGG